>JAOUZG010026641.1:21266616-21288775 GCA_026289955.1 Argiope argentata | reverse complement strand
GTGTGTGTGTGTGTGTGTGTGTGTGTGTGTGTGTGTGTGTGTGTGTGATTTTGTTGTTAAAATTTTGTTTTGTCAGATTTAAACAAGGAAAATGAATATATATACATATACAAGGGGTATTCAATTGAAAAGGTAGGGAATGTCGTAACAACATAATCATTAACATATTTGCTGCTAAGGGGGAATGTATTGAGACATCTAGGAATGCAATTAGAGTCTTCAGCTTAGATAAGACCATGAGCACTAGGGAAAATAACTTGCTTGTTCATAAAGCCATGATAAGATCTCTCTTAATGTATGCTTGCTCAATTTGGGCATAAGCAGCAAAATTCAATGACAAGATCATAGACAGGTGCCAAAATATAATTCTCAGGTGAATAACAAAATTGAGAGAGTTCATAAGAAACGACCATAAAATATTTCTTCAATAAAAGATTTCATTGTAGAATGTGAAGCATTTCATAACATAATTCACATTGATAACGAAGCAATGAAAGAGAGAAATTCATCAACCAAATCTAAATAGCAAAAGACCCAGAGTAATCCTTCTCGAATGTAACCATATTTTACCTTATTTTAATTCTCTCAAATAAACTTTCTCATCTCAGCCCCATTAACATTAAAGTAAAAGTCAATCATATTATTCCCCTCATCTTTTACAATAGCATAATCAAAATTTCTCATGAGCTATACTGCAATCTGTCATTGTTCAAAAACATAAAGACAATACCCCAACCCCTGCACATTCCCCCATACCATGGCAAGAATCTCCGGAGAAAAAAAAATCATAACATCCTAGAAGTCTTCACCCTCATCTGGAAGATCTATCCAGATTGGAACTGCCCCCTGCTATGTCTCCTATGCCAAAGACTCATGACTACATACACTCCAACATCAAAACAAATTTCCCCTCAAACCCCAGCCTTCATCCACTCTAGCGAATCTACCAATCCATAACTTTCCATCAGTGATTGTGAGTAACCATGCTTTGTGCTGTTGATACCATAGTATCTTTCATCTTTGTCGTCTTTTGATGTGGTAGTGCATGTGAAGACAGATTGGCGTTCGCATTTCAAAATTTGTCATTTGAGAAGCAGCAGGGTTTATCTAATTTCTGACAGCAGAAGGTGTTCCACTGGCTGCTATTCATTGTAAATGGGTAAGACTGTGTGTCAAACAATTCAGTGAGAAAATAGAATTCCCATTTTTGTGCAGGTCATTACATCTTAGTTAATAACCTGAGATCAAGGTAGGCAAACACAGTCATCATGGCCAATCTCATCAATAAGATGGATAACCTAGTGAGGCGTGATGGGTGTGTCACATTGCAAATGTTGGAGTTGAAGGTGGATGTCATCGTTGGAACAATGTAGCCAATTGTTCATGTGTTGCAATATCAGAAGATGTGCGCACACGGGATTCCAAAGCAACTAACCAACTAGTAGAAGAAACTGCATGTGGAACTAGTACATCAACATCTATTTCAATATCATGAAGGCCTCATTTTCCTGGAGCAGATCATCACAGGTGATGAAAGCATGTCATATGAAGGTGATGAAGCATATGTCATCTCACCCCCTAAAAAGTTCAAAGCTGTGGCATCAGCAAGCAAGGGGCTTCACCCTATTTTTTGACGTCCAAGGTTCACTACTTGTTGAAGTCCTAAAGCACAGAAGAACCATTAAATCTGATGTCTATTGAGAGACACTACAAAGTCTATGCAGGTTCATCAAGAACAAAAGACCAGAGCTACTCATTGAGAATGCGGTTCTGCTCCATGAAAACATGAGTTCATGTCTCCTAGGCCAAAAATATGGAACTGGCCTAGTTAACTGGGAGCAGTTTGACCATCATCCCTAAAGCCTCATCATGTAACATTGCAGTTTTCATGCATTTGGTCCCCTGAAAAAACATCTGTAAGGGAAACATTTCAACTCAGATAGCAAGGATGCCATGAAGGACTGGGTTTCATCACAGCTACTAGAATTTTGGGAGCAAAAATCCTTCAGCTCATTAATCAATGGGATTGCTGTGTTTAGACCTATGGCTTACACTTTGAATAAAGCCTTCATTCATATCCAAGGCATTGTTTCATACCTTTTCATTGAAACACTCCATATAATATAAATGAAGGGGAATATTAGTATTAAGATATTATCTATACATAATTCATACTTTGAAGAAACAAGCATAATATTTATTCTTTATATTTTAAACTTTTCTGGGAAATAATCCAACTTTTATTACAATTCTTTGTTTATGTCATGATGAGAGCAGCTAAGATGGAAGGCTGGGGAAAGATTGTATGAGAAAACAGTTTGAACTTATATAGTTTTAGAAAGGACTTTGCTAATACAACTCTTTTGTTTAGTTGAAGAATAATTGCCCTTGTAACTCAAATTAAACCAGAGTTTGATAGATTGGGAAATTATTTTTTAAATATAGATTAAGTAGAAATTATAACTTATATGTTAAGTATATAAATGATGCTGTACTCTTTTATAACATCCTGCAATTATTGTTTAGAAAATAAGTTACAAGCCAATGTTTACTTTTTGTAGCATTTCAGGTTTTGTTTGTTATAATTGTAGATCCTTTCAGTTAATCATATTTTTGTACAAAACAAAATTAGTAGCGATTGTTACATAGTTAAATTAATAAATGAAATTAAATATCATTCTTTATTTAAACTAATGACATATATTAATAATACAATATCATATGTTTATTTTGTAAAGTGATTATCCTTTAAAATTCTGATTTTGTATGCCCCCCCCCAATTGGTATATTTTGATTTTTTTCTCTCCACAATTTTTAGTAAATGAAGACTTAGATGGTCAACCTTTAGAAGAGGAAAGACTACCAGAACCACCTGATATGTCATCAAAATTTAAACCTTCTAAGTGGGAAACTATTGACCCTGAAACAGTTGAAGCTCAAGGTATTAAATTCTTAAAAAGCATTGATTTATTTTGCATTACAAAATTTGTATTACTGTTAAATAGCTTCCTTGTAGGAAGACAACTTATTGCAATGGTTCTCATAATGTGACTGCATAATAATCACTTTGTACATGTTGATATTGACATTGACCAATTTAGGATATTTTATAAGAAATGTTAAAGCCTTGGGTGAGTTTTTAGCATGTCCATCTTTCTCAAAAAAGAATATAAATGATGTGAAGTTCAATTATTTTAATGATTGATGATTTAAAAAAATCAATCATATTAGATCTCATTAACACAAAGTACTTCTGTGTTTAAAGTTTTTTGAAAAATGCAATTGTTTAGAAGTAGCAGCTAAGAAAAATGATTTTTAATTCATAATTCTGAACAATTCCAACAATTTTGAGGAAATAAAACTTCGGCTTTTGTTATCATGTCGGAATATGATGTTGTTTCGGGGATGAGGCTTTAGGTGTCAACAAAATTTCGTAGGTGAAAAATAAAATTTTTTATCTGCATGAGCAACTAAAAAAAAAATCAACTTTTAATAACGTGTTGCCATTGCATTTATAAAAGCTCTGATGGAAAAACAAAAGTTAACTAATACAGCAAATAAAACGTTAAAAAATGTAATTTTGAGCACATGATTATATGAAATGAAATAAATAGGAAATGTGATATTTTGTTAAACAATTAATATGAGACAAAGATTTTTGGATTGTTTGTGATACTAAAGAGACTCATTCAATAAAACAATTAAAATGAATAAAAATATAATTTAACGTGCATGAGCATGTGGTGCTTGGCCATTTAAGAAATTATGTTCTGACATGATACTTTAAAATATGAATAGCAGATCTTATCTTTATTTATTTTTTAAATTCACATAAATAATAGATTATGAGTTTGAATAAAACTAATAGAATAAAAATTAAGGAGGAGAAAAATTTAATGACAACATTATGTAAAAATGACTAGCTTAAAAATTACCAGAAATTTTGCATATTTTAGTTCTTTTGAATGTATTATATATATAGATAGATAGATAGATAGATAGATAGATAGATAGATAGATAGATATAGATATAGATAGATAGATAGATATAGATAGATAGATAGATAGATAGATAGATAGAAGAAGAAGAATTTTTTTTCCCAGCGTAACAGAAAAATACCTACTGTCATACTAGTCAGAAAAATGCTAACTAAATATGTTTAAACTTGCTAAGCTGACATTATGAAACATTAAGTAAAAAGGTTAACATATTTGGCAGCTTATTATTTAAAAAAATTATGTTAAAAGATTTACATATTCTAAAACCCTGTGTGTTTTTGTGCATTCATTAGATTTAATTTGTTAATCAGCAAACAATGGTCAGAAGAAAAGGAAAATAGATGTTTACATTTAATGATAAATTTCTGTAAATGGTTTGCATCCTTCCATGTGTCACCTTTAAGTGAGATACAACTGTTGAAAAGTGGCCGTCTCAGAATACTGAAATGAACTGAAAGATAAATTTTAAGTTCTTGTTAACTAATACAAGCTTTTTGGCTCTTTCTTAAAAAAAATTTCAATATTATAAATTTTGCAAAAGACTACATTTGTATATTATTTTTATTTTTGTTATTTATTTTAGAATAAATACTAAATAGCTCAACAGTGTTAAAAAAAGTTATTTATGGTTGCTTTAGTATGTAATATATCATTGTTACTTTCTTTTACATGAAGTATAGAAGAAATATTGCAGTGGTCAAAAAATTTTAACTTGCGATTCTGTTTAAACCTTTCCTTTCAGATGTAAAATATAGATTCATATCAAATTTTGAATAATATCTGTCATGTAGTTACCCTTTTGTCTGTCCATACTTTCATGTGCATTTATACAAAATAATTCAATGAAATTCAGAATGCTACGGCTGTAGTGTTATATTAGGCGTTGGTCAAAGGCATCCAAAAGATTATTCTCAAGTTAGATTCATTAAAAATTCCAAATTCACACCAAGATTTGTATTTTTGTAACTATTGTTCACCATGTCATGCAAGGTAGTGTTGTGAAGGAGAACAATTTTATATGGGGAGGGGAGGATAAATTGCAGAGTATACAAGAAAGTTTTGAAAAGACCATTCCTGTTTTTCATTTAAGAACTGAAAGGAATTTGAAAGTGTATTTAGAGCTTGAAATTCCATTAAAACTTGTGTATTGAAATAAGATTAGTCTATTGTTGTTCTTAAAAATGTAAAATGCTATTCTTATGCCATGAAAACAATTTAACTATGCAGAAAAATGTTCATTAGAATCCTTATTTGGTGATTTAAGGAAAAACTGAATTGAAATTTTATTAGCTGTTACCAATATTATGGTATTGCATTCTCTTCAGGTTTAAATTAATATAAAGTTAATGTGAAAAAATTTTTTTATTATTATTTTAAATTTCAATCCAAATTCATTTTAGTGTGAGAACTTTTATATATTTTCCCAAAATTGAGAGACAAGCTGAATGCATTCTTTATTGCCTCCATTATTATTTTTTTTAATTTAGAATTTATTTATTTTCAGCAATAACAACATCAAAGTGGGATCTTTTAGAACAAAATGAAGATCAAGAGCAAGTAGATGATATTGATGGCCAGTAAGTGAGGATTAAATATTTAGAGAGTAATTTTAGCATTTTTCTCACTTATCTGTTTGAATGTATACTTAATAAACATATTAATTTAACACCAGCCTAGTAAGAATATTTTAAAGAGTTTGAGGTCTTAGCTAATCATCTTAAAATATTTAATTAAAAAGTTTAAATTACTTTATTGTAACTAGGCCAATGGATGATACTGCTTCAACTCAAGATGAAATGTCTGCACATGAAGATGAAAATAGTAAAGATTCTACATCTGTGATGGAAAACTTCAAGACTGATATCAATGAGCAAAGAAGAGCAAAATTAAGAGAAATAGAAGTATGTCTTGTTTTTCTATTATATTTGTGCAAGTTAATAATGTTAATTTATTACATATTAACAATTAATTGTTACATTTTGATTATTAATTCTTTGAAATTTACTTAGAATTTGGAAGATTAAAAGCTCTAAACACTTATGAAATAACTATCAAGAAAAATGTTTTTGAAATAATATTTTACTCAAAGATAATTTACTCATGGAATTGGAGATGGAGTTTATTATAAATGTTGTTTCTGACATTATATTAAATAGTTATCTTTTCAGCAATAATTGTATCTTGTATTTCAACCTACTGAACTGCATTTTATTAATGGAGGTTTATAAATGCGCTACTTTATCTAATCACACCCTTACATATCCATGAAATTTATGTCATCTGGAGTTCTAGCTTATGTCGGTGAATCATTTTTATTAGTTAAAAAAAAATTGTGCATTCTATTCCTAAACTTGTATCCATTTTGTGTTACTTTTATGTATATTTTTAATTTTGAGCTTTCTTATTCCTTTTGACCGCAGGCAATTAACTTTTTTTGCTTATCATTAATGCATTAATGTAAATTTTTAATGGCACTAAAACGTTTAAGTTATCAAATTCTGTATAATTTGTTAATGGTGTAAAGATTTTATTAAAAAATAAAATAATAAATAGTGTGCTCATTCATTGTTTGCTTTTTGAATTATTCCTTTTTTCCCTGCTTATTTAGATGAAAGTGATGAAATATCAAGATGAATTAGAATCAGGAAAGCGTTCTCGCAAACCTTCTATGAAATTTTCAGATCAAGTGGAGCATTATAGACAAAAACTACTAAAGAAGGTACATTTTTAAATTTATTCTGTTTGCTTGTGAAATTTAAGTCAATATCATATGGTCTTTATTTTTATCACTTAAATTTCTTTTAATAATAAAATAATTGAATGTATATATGAGCCAGAATAAAATCTGTTGTTACATTTTTAGAAAATTTCTCATTTATGTGAACTATTTGGGGTTTTTTTTGTGTGTGTGTCCATAATTGATAGCAAAAAGTGATAAAATAGTGAGAAATAATTAGAACACTAAATATACTTATAAGTGCATATCTCAATATACTAAATCATTATATACATTAAAATATTCAATGTCTTAAAACTTTAAATTATATATAAAAAAATTAAGCACAATTCAGTGTCAGACTCCCCTAAAGATTCAAATAACTGTGGATACAATTTCAGTGCCTGGGGTTAGATAAGATTTCCCACAATGGACCATTGAGTAATATTATTCTAAGTTTTGAAATATTTGTTCCTAATATTGGACCCTCAAAGATATATTTTAGTGAAGAAGTTTTGAATGATTATTTTGTCTTGACATTTTTTCATGCACTTATAATGATTTGTTCTTAATCTAGCTTTTATGACTTATATTTTGGGACAGTCAAAGTCTGTGGTAAATGGCTTTTTAATGATCTACATCTTTCTAAAGTATTCCTGGATGTTGCTTTTGCATCTGCAAGTGTAATGGGGGTATTGAATTAGTCAAGGTGTCTGGCTTCTTGAGCCAAAAATTCAGTACACTCATTTTCTGTAATTTTTACATTTGCTGCCTCCATTTTAATACCCAGAATGTTGTCGTCTTGCTGTGAAGTCTTTCCAGAAGGACATTTATATCATTGATGTTAATTCCTGCATTTCTAATAGCTTCCAAGGCTAATTTGAAATTAAAAAGATAGACAAAACTATAACTTACGAGTCATATAGTAATAATTCCTTGCTAGCAAGTCAATCGTGTATGACAAGAGCCTTCTTAAATGCTATAAGTTTGCTGGTGAAGTTAAAGCCAATCATACCTGTATTAATTTCATGTTTTTATCAGTTAACACCTGAAAGGAAGAAGATAATACCAGTATTTCTTTTATTGAGTGATTTGTTTAGGGTGGCATGGATGTAGGTAAATGCTAAGTTTTTCTGTGAAACCTTATTTATTATTTTAAACCCTTTATTTTAAATATGCCCTCAGATCTTTTAAAGCTAGGTTGCAACAATTTCAAGCCAAACATAGTTTTCTTTGAACAAGGGGCTCTTAAAAAAATCCAGGGAAGAATGCTCCAAAAGAACATTTCTAATTTGTCTGTAAAGCTGGAGGATTAAAAAATCTTTTAACTTTAATTGAATATCTCTATTCATTGAAAATCTGAATGGAAATAAGACCTGTATTGCTTCAACAGAACTTTTCAAAGAACTTGGTGGCCAGATTATGCCTACTCTCTTAATTAGGCAGGCAACTTTCCTATTTTGTCTTTTCACTGTTGGTTGAAGAGATTGTGCCAGTTATAATTTTTGAGACTGTGTTTGACAGACTCCAATTTCAGTTTGACAGAGGTATTCCAAACTAAGGCAGCATATTCAATCATTGATCTAATTACAATGCGATGCATTCTTTTTAGAGTTTATTACCTTTAAGCCCTTTTGGTACAATACAGTTTACTAAAAATAATTAACTTTTCTATCATTCTAATGGCAGTGTGTGTAGTATGCATTGTAAATTGAAATTCAGAATTCTCGGATAATATAGAAATATTTAGTGAGGATATCTTCCTCTATCCTAGAATCCTTGATCCTGCTGTTCATGTTGAAAGTGCTACTATGTCTTCTATCTGTAGAAAAGATGCAGTAATTTGTCTTGTCTGCATAAGAAGTCAAATTCATTTATTCTATTCCTGCAACAATGCCCTTAGGCATTTCAAAGGGATTTGAATGAATATAACATAAAACAAATCAAAAAGTTACAGTGAAAATTTTGAAGTATTGAAGGTCCTGTTCTTAATATATTGTAATAGGCAATTCTAAAACTGATGCATTTAATTTCTCAGCTAATGTAAAGTAGACTTGTGTCACAGTGTTCAGATGATAAGCATGAATTTAGTTATTTGAAGAGCTAATGGAAATAGAGTTGGGATAGTGCTTTTGATTAAATGATTTTGAAACAGATTTGATTTTCTGTTTTAGAAGTTAATGTCCTTGAAATAATTTATATAAGGTAGCACCTTAAATTAAACATGTAAAAAGCAAGATGTCTATCACTTAATATTTCTGCTCTAACAAATAGCCTTTATAGTGAGATAAAAGATTTTCTACTTATCTGATTCTCTACTTAAAATTATTGTTTATCTTCTGGTTATGTAATGTTGAGCTTTAAATTGGGAAAGTTTTTTTTAAAAAAAATATGATGCAAACTATTTGATTCTCTAAAGAAAAATATTGGCTATTCTAATTTCATGTTATAATAAAAAAAATTATTGTAACAAATACATGTAGAACTTTATAAAAATCATTATCTTTAAAGTTAATTTAAAGATAATTTTGAATTTTTTGCTTTGATTTAGATTTCTTGTTCAATATGACAAGTAGATGAATTTCTAAATAAAACTTTGTTTCCTGTTTCCTAAGAGAAGAAAAAAAAATATATACTTCATGAATGGAAGGGAGGGGGATGGAAATTTGAAAATGAGATGTTCCTTTTGTTAATTCTTTTATGGCTGTAAGAATTTTGTTCTGTATTTCAATTCAATTTAAAATGCAGCTGGCAATCTTGAAATTATCATCACATTTCAAATTTCATTAGCTTTAAACCAATAATTTTAAAACATGGAATATATTTTTAATTTATATTTTAAATTATTATTAACTCTGTCAGTAGTTGAGTTGGTTTAGAAGAGAAAAAAAAATTGTGCAATATTATGTGCAATCTTAAATATTGTATCAAAATTTTTTCTATTTTTAATTTAGGTTGAGCGTGACTCAAGGTCAGATCGAGACGGAAGTGAACGTAGCCATAAGCGACACAAATCTCATTCTTCATCTCCTGTTATTCGTGCCCATTCTCCATCATCTGATGAAGGTGATCACAGTCAAAGCCCCAGCTACTATCCAATTCCTAGAAAAATTAGTCCAAGAAGTGTTGCAATGTCAATATCAGAAAACATACATTCCCCTCATAAATCTTATAGGTCACATTCACCCAAAAAAATTAGAAGGTAAGTTTTATACTTTGTTATGATTAGAAATTGTTTAGGAGTTCAATGATGAATTATTATTTCCTTGTTTACAACATTATCTATGGTTTTTTTTCCCTTGAAACAATGCCTGGCTATGTTAAGTGAATAGGGACTCAAAAGTTTTTTTAAAAAATTATTATAAATAGCTTTTTTTTAAAGTTGAACACTTTATCACAATTTTAATATGGTATTTTCTACTACTTATGCATGTTTTATATCTAAGATTTTATTTTGTTTTAAATATCAAAATATGTATTTCTTTGAACTGTAGATGTAAATGATTAGATATAAAACTGATGAGGATTTTTCTTCTTTTCTCTGTAGATCTCGTAGTCGGAGTCCTAAAAGATCACGGAGATCTAGATCAAAATCACCCTATAAAAGACGCCTTTCCCCAGAATCACCACCTATGAGAAAACATAAATCAAAGAAGAGCAGACATTGACTGTTGCAGTTACTCTTTTTCCATAGTTTTATCCATCATTTTGTGCTTTTAATCATTACAGGACATCTGTGCACAACAAATACTCAAATAAGGATCATGGTGTTTGTACGGAATATCTGTAATGCATCAATAGGGATGTAAATTTTTCTTACTACAGTAAATGTATATTATAAAAGCATTAAATTATACTGTAACATTGCTGATTTGATTTTTTTTCCAAAATTATATTTTTTTGTATGTGATATAATATCATTGAAGGAATAGGCTAATAAATTAAAACTGTTTTGATGCTAAAGAACTTTTGAGATTTGCTGCGACTATCATTATAGTTGACATTCACACTATGCCCTTTAGAAACAAGCCATCTGTGTTTGGTTCTAATTTAATAGGACATGAACCTGCATATCTGGTTTAAACTTATAGTTATTTCTATAGAGTATTTTAACAATTGCTTTATAGAGTTAGCATATAGATCATATGGTGCTACAATTTATGATCAAGATTGAATATTAACTATTTCCCTTTAAATATTTTTTAAATCAGAATCAAACCATGGAACATTTCAATTTTCTTTTTATATATTTGTAATATTCCATTCTTTATAGCTACAAAACAATTCCTATTTATTTATGTATTTAACTCTTTTCATTTAAGCTTTAAAATTTTTGTATTTGTATATTATATTATTCAATAATAAAAGTATTCCAGCTAAAATATAAGAAAATTTAATGTAAGCATGTTAAACACTCCATATATCTGAAGACAAAAATGAAAACCAAAGTGAAATATTTTCTGTATTGTAAAAACCATCCTTTGAGATATTTGTTAATTGTAAATTTAAAAATGTGTCTTGTTTGGGAATAAATTTTTGGAAAAAAGAGACTATAATATTTTAATGCAAACATGGCTCCAAAATTCCAAACTTTTTCAATGGGTTAGAATCTACTATATACAATTGTATTTGTTTAGAACAATCCATTCTTGGAGATGTAATATTGGCCAAAAAATATTACCTCCCAAATATTATCTGCTGGAGATTCTGATTTCTACCAAAACAGAAACAATGTTCAAGGCTACTATGAATTTTGGTGTATTCTTTTCATAAGGCTTTCTTTGTTTTAGTCAAATTCATCTGCACTAGTATGCAACACTTAAGCAACAGGTTTCCACTCCCTTGCCATAATTTCATGAGAAATTGTCTGTAGGACATAAAATAATAGTCAGCATTTTGTGCTTAAGCGATGACAAAAGCAAAGTTGTGCAAAAATGAATAAAATTCATATAGTGTGGAATAAAAAAAAAAGGTTTTATAGACTCATAGTAGTATTACACATGTCTGTCTGTCCAAGAGGTATAACAACATTCAGATGCTCCTTAGTATGGGATATGCACTTCTCTTACTGCAATGGTTGCTTTGCATTAGATTGTCCAACAGTTTCAGAGGTAAGAGTGTCCGTTCCTCACTCAGCATCT
Organism: Argiope argentata; assembly: GCA_026289955.1. Taxonomy (NCBI): domain Eukaryota; kingdom Metazoa; phylum Arthropoda; class Arachnida; order Araneae; family Araneidae; genus Argiope; species Argiope argentata. Next base: position 21,276,919 of record JAOUZG010026641.1, on the reverse strand, counting down.
GTTTCAGTTGTTGAGTTCCCTGAGAAATGGAATCATGCCATAAAGCATCCCACACATGTTCCATGAGATTTAAATCAAGGAAGAACACTGGCTAATAAATTCCGGTTATATTTTCACTTTCCAGTAGCTACTGAGCATCAATGTCCAGGGCAGCCATGTATTGCCATTTATAAAAACGAAATCTGATCTAATGCCACCTCGGAACAGACCGTCATGGGGAAGGATCACCTTACAACAGCAATCTCCAGTTACAGCTCCTCTGTCAAAAATGTGGAGCTCAATCCGCCCTTCATGTTGAGCTCAAAGCCTCCTCAGACGACAACTCCAGAACCGCCATCAAGGTCCCTTTTCGTGATGTTACTGGAATGGAACTGTATCCCTACCTCTCTCCAAATCAACTAGCTGTGAGAATCACTTATGACACTGAAACGCCTCTCGTCTGACTTGAAAGAGGGCATGTTTCTATTGACGAGAGGTCCAGATTTTGTGCTCCTTACACCATTAAACGGTGCCGCCGATGACCAACCTCACGGGGATGCGACGTTCAGGACGGCTGGCGAATAGGCCATCTTTATGAAGACGTCTGGTCACATTAAACTGCAATACTTGTCACCCTTTTGCTGTATACGGTTGCCGACCAAAAGCGCTTGCTCTTTTTCCTGCAACACGACACATCGGCTATCCACTTCAGTTGTTTTCCTGTGGTGGCCACTACCAACCTTTTTAATAGCTGTATCTTTGGTTTAGAAGGCTTTCCAAGCTCACAAAACGACAATTTTGTTGATTCCAAACTCTTCAACGAACTCTTCACTGGTCAAGCTACGACCCTCCTCCAGCTTTCCGATCATTCTTCCATGTCTGAAGTGGTCCAGGTGATTCCTTCTAGCCAACTTTCACAAAAGAATTCACTTGTACTTACAGTGAATATCTTCATTTGCGTTACCTTTCATTGTAGTTTTGAGATGCGCGCGTCGGCCGCACGATTTTTGCGTACATTCATGTCGCCTATAACGTTCTGTTCCTGACATTTGCGTACTGAATTGCACGATTATTGTACCTACCGATCGCAATAACCCTTTTTTGCAATTTTATGGCAATATGCTTAAAATTTACATTGCTGCTTAAGCTATATTCTTCATTTAGAATAGTACGTCTGTGTACTTCAGTCTTGCTTTGAATAGTTACAAACCAAATGTTCAGTATGCAATTTAGCCCATGGGAACCTCAAGATTATTCTATGAATGACAGTTAACAGAAAAACAGCTAGCGTCTACTAAAATGGTGTTTATTTGGAACCATCAATTCCTAAAAATGTAGTGTTAGCCAAAAAATACTATCTCCTCAAAATTATCTACTTATGAACTAAGAAGTAATGCTGAAGGCTACTGGATTTTGATGTATGCTTTTCTTAGTGTCTTCTTTGTTGGAACTGAACACCATCAAGAATGGTTCAGCATGACAGCTCAGTCATGTCTTTGTATAATAATAGACCAAATACTGAATATGTAGTTTAATCCTCAGGATTATACTATGTACGGTATATAACAGAAATATAGCTCAGAACAATTGTTTTGTACTCTTTTATATTTGGTGATAATATCTGACATCAGCAGTCCAAAGACATATCTTTAACTTTATTCAGCGATAAATGCAGCTCAAGAATTGCAATTTAATACTTGTGGATATGTTTTAACACCTGACAATGGACCACTTGTGGAAGTGAACACTTGTATTTTTTATTAATAGCTGTTTATTCTATCCCAAAATTATAGAATTTATCTGAGATATAGCAGCATACTTTACATAAACCTTCAAGAGGAAATTTTAAATACTTATTTACCTAGTCAAAGAGCTATTGATTGCATCATATGTATTCAGAACAGGTTTGAAACAAGAATTTGGTGTCTTACAACTCATTTTGGCAGCAAATATATGTAACTTTAACATCAGTAAGAAAAATTTATGATTTTCATGATACTTTCTCAAGAAATACATAAACAATTCCTAGCAGAATCAGCATACAAATTCAGAGACAGAAACCATTGCTGATGTAGTTCAATCCACTGTTGCAATTACTATAAATTCTAACCAATTATCCATTTCTATGATGATGTAATGAGTGCTATTTTTATGAAACTTCATTTCATATTTTTGTTTTATCTTGATTCAAGATGTATAATCTTTTTTGCATAATGTCCAATATTTCACAATTTTAAACAAGCCAATAGTAGTATTTTAAATAATGTTATGTAAGTTGTTAATAAAACATATTTTTAATAGATGTGTTCTTCCCTATACTTGCAGTTATGGCAGATTGTATTTAAATAAATTCTTTTATATAGAACATAATATTTTAGAATGTCAATTATTGTGAATTTTTAAAAAATTCTAAAATGTAAAGTATCCAATTTTCGAATCAAGAAATTTACTCTTCGTTCTTTACCAAGAATTTTATTGTTTTGTAATAGTAATTTGGAAAATTTAACTTTTACAAAAACTAATTGCTTGTTTAAAAAATATTTTGAAGTTATCTAAAATAATTTGAATTACTTGCTTTTCTTTAACAAGTTTCATGTGTATGATAGAATTTTATAATCGATTTTTCTCTCCCTTCTTGACTTATTACTGTACTGAAATTTCATACAGTTGTGAATTCCTGGTAACAATGCAGTAATTTCATTGGGGACTTAAAAATGATTTTTACACCGTGCTATGATCGATTTCTATCGACCAGACAGAATCTAGATGGAGAGGGTATCCTCGAAGCTTCGCTCTACAGTCTGTCCAAATGGTTGAAGTTCTTACTGTCTCCTCGCTTTAGCTGCCGACTCACTACCACACGATTGACTACTCCACAAACGGCTCTATGCTGCTTCTGTAGAGAACATGACTCGGCACACAGCTGAATTCAGTAGTCGCTTGATTTGCGCAGCACGCCTGTTCTTCAGACTGTTCCGCCGTTGTTTCTTTTTCTTCTCGACGACCCACTTCCCTTCGGTTTCGCTTACGGTTCAATTCACCCTGCAGCTTGAGACTGCCGGCATTTTATAGCTCCCAGGAGCCTTCTGGGCTCGTCATTGCACATCTCAGTTTCTATTGGACCGATCGATAAAATTCTCGAAGTTTCCAGCATTATCCATTTGGTAATCATCTCGCCAAATCTAAAATTACTGATGCGACAATCGATTAACATCTACAGTGCTGATCATAAAACGGTCTTTCTTATGATGACACTATTCGTACTGGAAAGTAAAATTTCAGCTTTATAACATTACTTTAGAATTCTTTGTATCACCACAGACAGAAATCAAAGAGGAAAAAACTTATAATGACATTTTGACTAATATCTGGCTTATACAGTGTGTATGACATAAGTTATTTAGAAATACTTATTGATTTGGGAATCAAAAAAAAATGGAATAGTTTGTTTTAACAGGAAAAATATAATTGTCCTCTAAATAGAATAAATAGTTTTAAAAATTATGAAAGAAGAGCTTTCGATCATTACCAAAGAATTCCTTCAAAAATATAAAGCTCTTCATTCCCAACGTGGAATTAATTTGGTTGCCACTCTACATAGTTCAGTGGCACAAATAATATGAAGCTGTGCAAATGTATCAAACATCATTGCCAGGCAATGAAGCATTAAATTTAAAAATTCAGAAAACTCTCTTCTCGTTGCTTGATAATCGAAGTGTAGGAATAAAAAAGAATTGTCTTCATCCCCTCCTCTAAAGAAAAACTATTGTAGGAAATTTAAAATGCGAAAAATTCACTGAATCCCTGGTAATAAATTTTGAAGCTATATTTATTTGTCTATAAAAATGCTATAGTTTCTATTTTTTTAAAGCTTCCAATCCGATCGTCAATCCTTTTTGCTATCCGTAGAATATCCATGGCATAACATGGCAAGTCAAACTATATATGACTTTAAATGACTGATGAATTTACATCAATTCAAATAAAATGCTTTGCATAAAAATACTATATTAATTCTTTAAGAGAAATTTTGTTAGAATGTTTCGATTATTTAAAAATGATGGACGTGTGATTTAATGAGAGGTTGAATTTTCAATTTCGTTTTATTCCATCTCGAGAGACAAACATTATTTTCAAGTAGTGCGAATGCAAACAAACTAGAAAGCAAACAGGCATTTAAAAAAAAAAGGAACACATTCATTTAACTTGGTCTTATGTACCATGATTTCCTCATAAATCAGACATGTTTTGATTTCAGACAGGAATTCTCAATTATGTTGACCTTGCGTTGACATTTGACAAAAGAAAGGCAGGAATCATTCAAAAGAATCTATTTACATCAGTGATTTTTGGGATTTCTAAGCCCCAAATTCACCTATCGAAGTGTAAGAGAAAAGGTACTCTTACCTTGTCGTTCCGGGAACTTCTAGAAGAGATAGAATCGAGGTATTCCAACGTGAATCAGAACACAACATCGAAAGCATTAGTCCAGGGTTTTCATTTTCATCTATTTTTTATTTGCTTGACGAGGACACAGGCACAGATAATTATTTACAAATATATACATATATCCTTTTAGCTGTAGGAATCATTCACATCGCCTACAACCAACCATCTCTGAGTGCGTTCACACCCCTAATCCTACTAAAGCTACACAAAGACACTAGAACCGAAACTCAAACTCACAGCTGTTACTGGGGGATCATGGGATATTTCCCTGACGTCACCAATGCGCTTGCGCGCGAAAGTGTTACATCACGTTATGGTGAGGCCCAGGAATTCCAACATCCTCCCACCTTCGAGTTTTAATTACAGAAAACTCAAACATAATAATCAAATCAATATTTAAAAAATTCAAAATTATCAAATACAAATTGACAAACATCAAAACAATTGAATTAAGAAAATGCTTATACTATCAAATATAAATCAAGAAAATATTCTATCAAAATTACATAAATATTTCATATATCAAAATATCAAATTATTTTTCATCGAAATATATCAAATTACCATTTATATCTAATATATATCATAGGTAAAAAAGTATATCTTGGTGTTCAATTCTCAATTAAAGTTCTTAAGATATGAAGTAGATAATAAAAGTTCAAAATATAAGAGTTCTTGTAAGAAAGAAAAAGTTCATTTCTCACATTAAGAGTCTCTTTACCTTTTTTAATCTCCTGCCATACCTGGAGGTTGGTTCATCAGGTTCAGGTTTGTTCAGAGAATCTCTTTCAGCAGCACTGGTATCATTGCAGGTAAATTTTACCGGTGGTTCACACTTTTGGAAAAGTTCCTTGTCCTGTTCGCAAACTTCCAAAGGATACAGTCTCAATGTTGGACGTAGGATTTCTCCACTTTTGATTTTCAGTTTCACAAGTCTGATGTTTCCATCTGAAGATGTAAAGACTTCGATGACTTTACCTAAAGGCCAGTCCATTCTTTTCATATTGTCACTGGATATCAGAACGATGTCTCCAATTTTGATAGACGGAGATTTTCTTATTTTTCTTTCAAATTGCCTGAGCTGTCAAAAATACTCAGAGCGGAAGCGTTTTCTTAGATCTTGTCGTAACCTTTGGCGATAAGCAAATCTTTTATTTAGAGATTGACTATCTAGGAGATCTAGATCAGGTATTCCAATCTCTCTAACTTCTTGCAGGAACATATTGGGAGTAAGAGGTTCTAGGTCACTTGAGTCATCACTTACATAAGTTAGAGGCCGTCCGTTGATGACACTTTCACAGTCGCATAAGACTGTACATAATTCCTCATAATTTAGAGATGTTTGTCCTAGAACTTTACGAAGAATTCTTTTAACAATGCCAATTAAACGTTCCCAAAAGCCACCCCACCAGGGTGCAGACGGGGGAATAAATTTCCAGTCAATTTTATTCACGGAACTGTATTTGGCTACTGTCGCCCAGTTAATCTTTTTAATGAGATTATTCGCTCCAACTAAGTTTGTTCCATTGTCGAATGACTGCAGGAAACTTTCAGTTGATAGTGAAGTGGTCAGCTCCAGATGTACAGCTCTAAATACTGTACAAGTATAGATGACAATCCAGGACTTTTGATTTTCCTTTAAATACAGAGGTCCAACAAAATCGACTCCTATAATTTCAAACACAGAAGCCGCTCTAAGACGATCTATTGGCAATGGAGCTGTTGGAGTTTCTATTGCTCGGGCATCGTATCTTCGGCAAGTTACACAATTCTTCACAACTTTTTGGACAGTTTTACGGTATTTCAATATCCAAAATTCTTCTCTGAGGTTGGCCATCACTATTTGAACACCTGCATGACCTAGGCAGCAGTGTTTCCAGCGTACAAGTTTTTCAACTATCGGATGTTCACTTGGTAACACGATAGGAAATTTAAAGTTTTTTAAATCGTCCTTCAATGACAGTCTTGTCTTAATTCGGAAAAGTTCATTCTCATCCGTGAATATTTGGAGTCTTTGCAATCGCTTATCTTGTGGCCTTGTGAAAGATTCACGCTGAACTGTTTTGATTAAGGAGATTTCGGATCTATTTCTTTCTTCCACAGTTATGTCTCCAAATTTTCTTAAATCCCGTTTCACTCTGCAGTTATCCACAAATCTATAAACCCAGGATATAACAATAAGAAGTTTAGGATAAGAGGAGTAAATATCATAAATTTTAACTTCTTTTTCCATATTGGTTACACTAACAACTGTTTTCTTTTTTTTTCTGTGTTTATAATTTCTTCGTCTGGGAAAATATTGGATTTAGGCCAATATTCAGGAGGAGTTTTTAACCACGAAGGTCCTATCCACCAATTAGATTTGGCCAGATTTTCGAAATTGCAACCTCGAGATGGTAGATCGGCTGGATTCAACTGTCCTGGTATATGATACCAATCATCTGAATCACTCAAAAGACGAATTTCTTTTACGCGATTGAAAACAAAAGTGGACCAGTTTTCGTTCTTCTTAATCCAATAAAGAGCATTACTGGAATCAGACCAATATCGTGTAGTAACATTTTCCATCCCTAAACTCTCTTTCACTGAATGACACAGTCTAGCCCCTATATTGCATGCTAAAAGCTCTAGTCTAGACACTGAAAGAGTTTTGAGAGGAGCGACCCTTGCTCTACTTTGTATCAATTGGCAATTGGTCGAATTGATACCTTCACTCCTCAAAAATATACATGCAGCATATGCCTTCTCGGAAGCATCACAGAAGACGTGTAATGTTATATTGCTGTCTCTTTCATTTTTGTTTAGACATCTAGGAATAGAAATCTCATTTAAAATTTTAAGTTGATCTTTCCACCTTGTAAATTTTGTTGCTATCCAAGAAGGTAAATGGGAATCCCACGATAATTTTAGCTTCCAGCACTCTTGTAGCAGCAATTTTGGTATCAACGTTGCTGGGCAGGTAAATCCAATGGGATCAAAAATTTTATGAACAGTTGATAAAATGATCCGTTTAGTAATAGGTTGATCTTCTGTAACGGGATCTAAATCTCTCAAATCTACAGATAGTGAGTCAGTATTGATTTCCCATTTTAAGCCTAAAACTGGGACGATTTTTGCTTTTGCTTCTTCTGGTGCATCTTCTTCAAAGGGGGTATGCTCCCACCCTCGTAAGTTGAACTTTGCAGGTTTAAGAATTTCTATCGATTCGTGAATGAATTTCATTAACTCAGCTTCATTTTCAACACTATGGACGCAGTTGTCTACATAAAAAGCCTTCAAAAGTTTTTGAGCCGTTTTATTGTAATCAGGGGTAGCATGATTCAGATGATAATCAAGAGTTGCTCCCAGTAAGAAAGGGCTGGAGGTTATTCCGAAAACTACTCTTCGGTGCTGAAAAATTCGTAAATTTTCTTTCTGACCACCTTGCCACCACAAAAACTTCAAATAAGGCCTGTCATCTTCATGTAGTTCTATCTGTAAAAACGCTTTTTCAATATCAGCTGTAACTCCATATTTTCCTATTCTAAACCTGTTTAAAACGGAGGGAATAAGTTCAACCAAATTGGGTCCCTTTTCTAAACAATCATTTATTGATGGTGAATTTTTGTCTCTAGCAGATCCATCAAAGACGGGTCTGATCTTCGTTGTGGAGTTTTCTTTGAAAACAGGGTGATGAGGTAAATAGTGTTCAGGGTCGGAAATAACTATCTCCTCAATAATACCCTGATCCAACCAATCCTTAAAAATGTTTTCGTAATCCTCTATTTTTCCTAATTTTTTCAGGGATTTAACAGAATTTGCAAGTCTTTTTTCAGAAATACTTTTGCAGTTTGTTAAAGGGGGATGCCCTTCTACCCAAGGTAATCGTACTTGATACCTTCCCTCTTCATTTCTAGTAACAGTTCGAAAGAAATGTTCTTTTGCCGATTGTTCCAATTCTTTCCTAGTTTTCTTTTCACTTGGATCACAAATTCCAAGTGTATCTAATCGCCATAAATCTGAGATGGTTGCATCATTAACGTGACAGGATAAAACAGTAGACGTACTGTCATTCTTTTCTAACTCATTTGTCTTTCCCATCAGTGTCCAGCCTAATTTAGTTCCTACACAGACTACTCCAGAACTAAGTTGCTTTACCTCTCCTGTGAGCAATTTACCAGCGACGTCAGCCCCAATTAACAAATGAATTTCTAATGGAGATGACTGATACAACAATTGGTCATCATAGGAATGCATTACATCAGTTAAAAATATTCTATTAGATTTAAGTTCTTTAACATAGGATGATAATTTTACTCTGGAAATATCGGAACAAATTTTTTCCTGATCCAACACATCAAAATTACAATGATAACTATTGTCTACATTACTTAAACGTACCCGGTATATTTTATGATTTTCCGCCCTTTCAACTCCGCTAAATAAAGAATGCAAAATTGATTCTTCACTAATAACTTCATAATCCATTTGTTCTGCAACGTATTTTGAAATGTAGGATCTTTGAGACCCTGTATCGTAGAGACACCGAATTAATTTCGTTTCACCATTCCCACGAATTTTTACTACTAATGTTTGTAAATAAACTTGACTTAAGGATGTTTTGTTAGTTAAAGTACTATCTGAAGTAATGTTCTCTTCCGAATTTGTTTCATTATTTTTAGCACTCGGACATACATAATTAGCATTACACATGATAGGTAAATGTTTTCCATTACATTTAAAACAACAAATTGTTTGCTTGCAGAAACGCGCTATGTGTTTGGATTTAGAATTTAAACATCTGAAACAAATTCCACGGTTTAAAAGAATTTCCTTCTTCTTTTCGTAAGTCAAACCTTTCGCAAATCTACAATCTTGAGTCAAATGCGATTTATCACAAAAAGCGCATTCCTTACTTTTTGAATCAACCGGATACGAATTTTGTCTGGAGTTATTAAATAAATCAAAACCAGATGGCTTTGCCTTTTCTCGAAAGTGATGATTCGTTGGTTTTTTATGCTTTTCTAAATCGAAAGAAGAACGCGCAATTATTAATTTTTGTTCCGATTCGATTTCCTTTTTAAGAAAGTTTAAGAGTTGAGTTAACCTATCACTCCCTGAACTTTCTGCTGTATTTAATTCAGTTTGATTACGTTCATAAACCCTCAATAAATCGCTGGGTAAACAAGACTCTACAAGAGGATATAGCATTATAGCTGAAAAGTTATCTTCTGCAACCCCTAAAGATTTTAATGCTCTCAGCTGTCCTTCTAAAGTATCGTATAATTTTACTAGTGAATACTTTTGACCTTGAGGATTCGCGTTATTTATTACCACTGAAAGAAGCTCCCTGATATAAACTTCAATCAGCAGATCATCTCTTCCGAAGCGCTGCTTCAAACACTTGACAGCTTCCTCATAATTCTTCCCTGTTGGGGGGAAAGATTCTACCAATTGCCTCGCTGGCGAACCCTTAAGTGTTGATTGCAACAAATACTGGAATTTATCGTCATCTACTATATCTATATCTTCGTGTATCTTTTTAAACTGTCCCCACCATTGAAGCCATTCTTTAATGTTTCCATTAAATTGTTTTAATTCCAGTTCCGGAAGTCTAAATTTACGATTAGTGCTATCGACTGTTTCTTTCAATAGAGTAACATCGTTAAAAGGTTTTTCTAACGCGTTTAATCTCCTCTGTAATTTTGTTTTCGTTTCTATAAATCTATCTTCATAAGCAGTAATAGTTTCATATTCTAAATCAAAATTTTCTTGCGTGCACGAGGCATCGCTTTGCAAAATAGCTAAAATCTTTGCATCTGTGGTGAATGCTATCCATTAATAAACCTGCCAACATCTCTCGGACCGAAGTGCACTTTTGGCCCAACGGATTTGG
>JAOUZG010026641.1:21252429-21266606 GCA_026289955.1 Argiope argentata | reverse complement strand
TCTCGGACCGAAGTGCACTTTTGGCCCAACGGATTTGGTACTGGACTTCTAACCAAAAGGTACGGAGTTCGGGCCTACCGCAATCAACACTACACTACTACCACATTCGCCTACACCCTAAACATCTAAATCATTTAATTCTTGATACCTTTTTTCTAAAAGGACTATCTGTGCCGCCAATATATCTGTGTCCTCTACTTTGTTTTCCAAAATTTCGCAAGCTTTATTCAATGATCTCGTAAAATTACTCCTTGTAGGAGTTCTTAATTTTTTAATGCTTTCAACATCCATATCTAATAATTTCATAAATTCTAATTCTAAATACCTCGAATTCAATATCTATTTACATAAATTAAATATATGTAAATCCCGGCAGGGATGCCAGATTTTGGGATTTCTAAGCCCCAAATTCACCTATCGAAGTGTAAGAGAAAAGATACTCTTACCTTGTCGTTCCGGGAACTTCTAGAAGAGATAGAATCGAGGTATTCCAACGTGAATCAGAACACAACATCGAAAGCATTAGTCCAGGGTTTTCATTTTCATCTATTTTTTATTTGCTTGACGAGGACACAGGCACAGATAATTATTTACAAATATATACATATATCCTTTTAGCTGTAGGAATCATTCACATCGCCTACAACCAACCATCTCTGAGTGCGTTCACACCCCTAATCCTACTAAAGCTACACAAAGACACTAGAACCGAAACTCAAACTCACAGCTGTTACTGGGGGATCATGGGATATTTCCCTGACGTCACCAATGCGCTTGCGCGCGAAAGTGTTACATCACGTTATGGTGAGGCCCAGGAATTCCAACAGTGATTTATTATCCATCTACTCGACATGAGAAATCATTTATGATGCATTATCTTTTTAAAAATTCATTTCATTTGTTGAATAGAAAACTCGAAAAGAGATCAGGAAATAATATTTTAGAATAAAGTTACTATTGGGTAAACTACGACAAAACTTTGGCAATTTATTACAATTGAGATTAAGAGTTTAAGATGTTACACATACTTACACACAGACATGCACGCACTCACACACATGTATATATTTTACAGATTTTCTCATGTCATCACGAGAAAATAATGTCTTTGTTTTCAATAAATAGACACAGCAAAATTCCAATGCAATGTATACCGCTGCTGAATTTAAATTCAACTTTGATACCAAAACTAATTTCTATTTTACAAAAAAAGAATACGAGTTGAAAAAATTTCAGCAAGAGTGTTAACATAAGGGCATATGTTTTTAGGACGTTCATTCATAAAAATATTTTCTGAGAAAATTGTCTTCACTTTTTTGACATGGTCTATTTGCTAGGGTTTGTCGCCACTGATCAGCAACTAGTGTACATAGTAATCAAGATACTAACTTCCTTTCTAAGAGGTCATGGTTCCCGATGCGTCAAAAAATCAAACTTATTCAAAGTAAATCAATGATTAACAAATAAATTTAATTTAATAGTGGTTTTATGGAAATAAATATGCAATTGCCTAGTATTTAAATTAAATTAAGAATTTAATTCTTAAACGATAATATAATTATAACTAATGGGGATGATTGATTTAAATTTTAATTGTCATTTAAAAATCACTAATTTTTTTTTTTAATTTTTTGGATTTTAAGACTAACAAATTTATTTATTCGAATATATTAAATCTTATTTCTTTAAGTAATTGAAAAGAATAACTGATAATTTATAAAATACATAAGAAAACGTTTTTGATTTTAATAGTGAAAAGGAAATGATAGAATTCTGGGTTTTAGAACGCATATAGGCAGATGGTCTGAAATTTTAATGATATTTCAAATTCGAATGAAGGATAAGGAAGTAAATATATCTTCATAAACATTTTTTTTCAACATTAAAATGCAAATACATGCAAATACACACACAGAGTAAAATTCCAAAAGAAGAATCATCAGAAAGCACTAGCGAAAATTTGTAGAACAATTTCAGAGAATATGCACTTCCATTATATTTTGAATTTCCTTGATGATATAATTTCTTCCTCATAAAAATTTTGCTATATGATATCATAAAAAAATCATGCCTTGTAAGTGTGACATAATAATTAAAACTACTTGTAAATTGCTATTTTAATTTAAGTAATGGGACCAGGATAGCCTTTTTCGTAGAGCTTTGGACTCATATTCCTTAGGTTGCGAGTTCGAAACTTGCCGGCCAAAAGATATCCCGAGTGTGTGGTGGCTGGCTCTCGTTAAATCTGCCATGGTCGTAAAGACCATGAGAGTAATACCATTGAGGGTGTTGAGTCAGAGATGATCGTTCTCTGATCCAGATCTAAATTGCGATCTGAGATAGATGAATGAATGAAGTTTGTCGCTAAAATGGTTTATGACGTGTGCGTAACTAAGTCGTACTCTTGACCCTAGATGTTGCTATTTGTAAACAAGAGACGTACTTTCGGCCTTAAAATTACTAACTGTGTCCGTAACAAATGCCATTAGAAACTGAGCATGACTAAGGCAGGGGAATACGGACCCCGAGTCCCCACATAAATGGGAGAGGGCGAATACAAATTTTATTTTAAAATCAAATAGAAATTTTATTTGCATTTACTTCTTTAATAAATGTTTTTCATTGATAAAATAGTAAAGCAATAGGGGCGCCAAAAAAGTTTTTGTCCCTGGCCCTAACCAGGCTAAATCGGGCCCTGATTACAAACAATAATAAATTAAGTAATTTTTAAAAAAATAAAGGACGCGTCTATATTTAAACTTATTTTTGGAATTAAAAATTAATATTTCAATTATTAAGTATTCTATTAGCACAATAACATTATTACGACATCGATATTATGTTGGCCGGTATTCAAACTGTCGGGCAACTACACTATCAAGCCGGATACCCCTTACAAAAGTAGTTCTGGATGGCGCTGCAATTTGATACGAAATCGAAAGCTATAAAAACGTTAGGAGTGGCTTTTTAAAGTTAATTCTATGCCTTTGTGAGGCAATGAATAAGTCAAAGAAGCTTAATGAGTTTGATCATGGCAATATAGAAGGATGCCACATTTGAGAGAAATCAGTTAATGAAATTACACACACTCTAGAGATGCCTAAATGCAATAGGAAGGATTTAATTATAAAGAGGAAACGTCGAGGCAGTGAAACAACAGAAAAACGAACTGCTGGGCCGAAAAAACCTGAACGCAGTCGCAGAACTCTGGAAAAGGTTGTGAAAGGAAATTTCTTAGGAGTTCCAAAGCTCACCGGGTATTAGTGTTAGCAGCAGGACTGCTCGTTGAGAGTTAAAAAAAATCTCTCATTAAAAAGTCAAAGATTACTTCACAGAGTGCGTAGTCGAATCATCGATTGCAAAAATGCAGAGCTCACCGTCATTGGACTGTGGAAAGCTATTTATTGGCGTGATAAATCTCACTTTACCGGACAGTCGGATAGACGCTTGTTGTGTGGCGAATACCAGACCAACGTTTCTTTAGTGACTGCTTTGTGCCAACTGTTAAGTTTGATGGTGGAAGTATAATAGTATAGGGGTTGGTTTGGTTTGGCTGGGTCCGTTAGTTCATGTGGTTGCAAACATGAACTCTGAGGTATATGTGGGTATTCTGGACAATGCTGGAATTCCCAATACTATGATAATATTTTGGGAAGGCAAATTTCTCTTCCACCAGGATAATTGCTGCATTCACACTTCGAGGCTTGCGCGAATCAAGTTTGAAGAAATGGGTATTGAAAAGCTGGACTGACCTTCTCAGAGCTCCGATCTAAATCTCATAGAAAGTATAGCTCCGATCTAAATCTCTCAAATTAGATTTCGTAAGCAACCTAATCGACCATCCACATTGCAAGCACCCATTTCAGCTCTGTTGGACGTCTGGAAGTCAGTTCCAAATAGCCACCTATCAAAAATTGGTCGAAGATTTTCGAAGATGTAAGCAGGTTGTCATCATTGCAATATGCTCGAAACAGACGTAAGCAGGCTGTCATCAAGGCAAAAGGATGACCAACATCATATTAATATGCACCACAGTACTCTCTAAGTCAATATCAATGGATGTTTGGATACTTTTGGCTAGATAGTGTATCACATAGAAGTAGTACAGCTTAATAATGTCCTTCTATTCTGAATGAGCTTTCATAAATATTTGAGATGGAACATCGATAATTTACCTGAAAGCGTTTGATTTTGGATTGAGACAGAAGTCTTGAGACAATGCAGTCTAAATATTAGTTAGAGTTTTTTTTCAAAAAAAGTAAGCAGATTAAGGCACTAACAGAATAAAAATATCCTTTTTTTTGAGCCAGTAGAGTAAGCATTTGTCGCGATACGAACCTGCGACAGCCGTGTAACATGAACGCTATACTAAAAAGTCGACTTCTGTATTGTAGATGTTATCTGGCTTATAAGGCTAGAACCACACATTTATTTTCGAATAAAAAATTCAAAATTTTATTTAGAATAAAAAAATTTAAATTTGAATAAAATTTGAGAAACATTATTAATTTTGGACTCATAATAAATTTTAATTCTTTATTATGCAATTCTTATAATTGTAAATCCTATATAAAAATTTAAATTTTTAGGGCATCTATTGATTATTTATTAACCTAAACCTGTTTGTTTTCCATTTACTTTGAAATTCAAAGTGAGGATAGCTGTAGTGTTTTATATGTTGTATGAACTATTGATTATGATAATGGCGTACTTAGCTCTGTGTTCTTAACTTTATTTTTTTACAATTTCGAGTTAAAATGTTGGCATATTCTATCCTTCATACACTTTTTTTTAATGAACTCAGTGATCCTTTTACTTTTAAGATGATTCTGAAATGACGTTTGTTTGCTACAGAAATAATTGATATTTATATTATCAAAATAAATTGGACCTGTAATTTTAATATCAGGGTTCATTACTAGAAAATTTAAAGTATATTTTAATATTGAAAAAATATTTTTCTAATGAAAAACATACATAAAAATTACAGGCGCTCTTATATTTTGAGAGGGAATTTATTATTATGTATTTGAAGCAATGATGATAACTTTTTTAAAGAATACATTTCAGTTTCAGTTTCTTATAAAATTGAATTTTATTTTGCAAAATTTCGTGCTTGTGCGTAAATTGCTGCTTTTGAATATCAGCTTCAACTCCTGATAAAATCTTATTATCGAGTAGTTTATGTTGAAAGAATGTGAACAACAAAAAGATGGAATTTCAAAACTAAATCCTATGTCATTGTCACGTGATGTAGATTACATGAAACATTCCATTCGTTTCCTATCTATTTAAAATCTATATCTGACACATATTTTGAAGATTCTACTTTAAGTTGCTCGCTTATGAACCAATATGCTATTATTTTGAGTAAAACATAAATTTTGTCATAGCACAGTATTCATTCATTTTCGTTATACAAGGTCGCGGTTACAGAAATACCACTTATTTACTGCAGTTGCAAGATGTCAAATGAATGAATTAAACTTCCGGCAGTTACACAAGATGGCTTCTAGGAGGAGGGCTGCTGAAGATAAAAATACAAAACTTCTTCGGGAACTTGCTGCATTACCTGCGAATAAACAATGTTTCGATTGTCTTCAGCGAGGACCAACTTATATAAATGTTACTATTGGTTCTTTCGTATGCACAACATGCAGTGGCATATTGTAAGTTAGAATTTTTAAAAATATATTAACTATGTTTATCAACAATGTGCGTCGTTCTATGTTTATTTTTTTGACCTGCTATCTTCAAATTTGTCTTTTAAGAGTAGATGAAAGAATTCGATTTAATTTATGTATTTGCATTTTAACGGATGTTTTGCGCGCTTAAAAAAATTAACTTGGCAAGAAAACAATAGCTACATGAAATCCAGTATAATATCTTGTGAATATGCAGTATCATTAGTGCAATAATAAAATCCCTGCGCAATTTTTGAATTTAGTTATTGCTTCTGTGGTGCATGGAAGATTCAATATTGTACATTTATTTTAGCATCTGTTAAAACTATATTAGATATAATGAGTTATACTGTAATTTTAAGGTACATCAAATCTTGCTAATAAACTTCATATTTCTTGTACTGTGCCTTATGTAATAAAACTCATGATAAAATCAAAAATTATCACTATTTTTTTACTAATTTTGATATGTATCACAGTCAATTTTAATGAGAAAAAAAATTTCTTCAGTTTTCTAGTCTAGTCTATAAGTTTCAAGAATTCCTTACAATAAACTGATTTTTTACATGAATCTTAAAAGAATTTCATTTGAATAATTTCCATATTTTGGAATTTTTTATTCATCTTAAAGTTTTATAGCCATTATGACATATAAGATGTTATGGTTAATGCTAAAATTATTTTTTGCTAATCTCATAAAATTTAGTGTATGTAAAAATCACATCTAATTTTTTTTGTTGAGTGGTAGTGAACAAATTGCATTCTCTTGATACATATTGATTTTATACTTTTACTATAATTACCTTTTACGCATTTATAATTCAAAATTTTGTGACCCTTGTTTCTGTTTAATCTGGCAAAATTTTAATATTCGTGATCCTTACTTCAGTTAAACCAGGCAAAAGCCAAAAACCACATTTCTCAAGCATATACGGGAACACACCTTCATTTCTTCCTTCCTGTAATTCAAAAGAGTAATAATTACTTTCTAAATTACAGTGTGAGAATTCAGAGTTCCAAAATAACTTGAGGAATCTCTAGTTATTTGAGAACTTTTTGTTCTAAACATTACATATTGTTAGTGTATCTATAAATTCACAGTGACTTGCAAAATATAATAATTTTCATTAAATTCAAAATTCATTGTGACTGAAATAATTCTTATTATCAATAGCCAATTACTCAATATATCATAGGCTATGATAATAAGTTAAAATGAGAACTTAACATAATTCTAAATTTAACAAACTATATAACAGACAGGTTATTGTTTATATTATGTGAACAAGTTTTTTGTTGCATTATATGGGTGAAGAGGACTAGGAACAAATTATAAAGAATCTATGGAATTTAATATATTGTACAACTTTTATGTAATTTATAAGTTCATTAGTGTGATTGGTTTACTATAAATTATCAATTACATTGTCCAGTGATAAGACAAATTGAATTCCTTTATGTTTATTTAAAAAAAAATCTGAAGTTCCATAATATTTTTTTTTAATTTATTTTTGCTGAAAGAAATTGTAATGAAAATATAAATTTCAATTGTAAGTAATTGTATTCAATTGTAAGTATAAATCTTGTATCATGTTTCATCTGTTTATCTTAAATGGTTAAAGAGTTTTGACACCTGCATGTCATCAAGTTGCAAGTTGAGAAACATATTTTGGAAGTGAATGTTTTTTTGATTCAGGGATTTTAAATAAAGCATTCAGTAATATGATTTTCTCTATTTTTTTAGGATGCAATAAAAATGTATTTTATTAACTAAAGTGTCGTTAAGGAATGTTAATGATGAAATTAAATTATTAAAAATATTATAAATTGATATTTTTTAGAGAAACTTTTATTGCATGTTTTAGTTACAATCTATTTTAGGAAAGGAAACATTCTTATATTGCAAATTTTTTAAATTGCATCTTTATTTTGATTGAAATAAATGTATAGAAGCTTCTTGTCCTTACTATGCTTTCAATTTTTTGGTCTTTCATTCTAATAACAAATAACAATAAACCATTTTTTCATCAAATATATGCTTTTTTTATTACCAGACACAATTTTTATAAATTGTATGTATAACATTGTCGAAAATAAAGTCTTAGATTAATATTAAGTCTTAGATTAGTTTCTCTTTTAAGTCTTAGATTAAAATTAAGTTTCTAAAACAATTAAGTCTTAGATTAATATTAAACACTTTTATCCTATAAGTTTTGTAACATTTAAAACATTATATACTAAAACATTACATACGTATATTTTTTAAGACTTGTTTGAACCATGTATAATTCTTAAGATATCTTTGTTATGTTTACTTTTTCCAAGGAGAAAAGTATTGTTTCTTTTATATGTGATGCTCTTTTTATGATCATGATATCTTATCATATTTTAAAAGATGTTTATCAAAATATTATTGAATGTAAAACTATTTTGTCATATTTGTGAATTTAATTTGTAATGTAGGAAAACATAATTTCACTCTTGCTTTCTTCCATTTAGATACAAAACTTTATTTAATATAAAAATAGATCCTTTTATATATTGCAGTTTTTCATGTAAACTTTCTGTATGCCTTTTAATTTATTTATCAATAACATTGTTTTATTCATTACTTTTCCATTAGGCAGGCACAAGTGAAAAATCGCCAAAGAAATTGGGTGGAATTTTACATTATTGGGCAATTTTTTGCTTTGAAATTGCTGAAAGAAATTTAGCGGAACTCTACATTATTTGGAGATTTTTCCCTGCCACCTGGCTTATGGAAAAGTGCCTTTTGTTCAATTCAACTAATTTCAAAATCTTTTACATTTTACAGACGAGGTTTGACTCCCCCTCACAGAGTCAAGTCCATATCCATGACAACATTCACACCTGAAGAAATCGAATATTTAAAAGGCAGAGGAAATGAAGTATGTTTATATCTTGTATTTTAAGTTAAAATTTAAATAAAATTTTATGATATAAGATTTAGTGATTAGTTTTATTTGTAACCAGTTGAATATATATATATATATATATATATATATATATATATATATATATATATAATGATAAGCATTATAAAATTTAAGAAGATTCTTCTGGACAACTTTTTATATGCTTTAAAGAAGGGAATCTAATTCATTTTCATTATTTGATTTGAGTTTTTTCATTGAATATACTTTCATATATAGATTTATTTTATGATCAAATAAAAATGTTTTTATTTTCAAGGTAGCTGATGTCTATGTACTACAGACATGTAACCACACCCTTTTTAATGCATATGTATATATAATCACTGATTTAGTTTTGCGCTTAAACAAAATTCCTTTTATAGCTTTCAGAATAATACAAATACAAATTTTGGATATATATATATATATATATATATATATATAATATAAACACAAGTGATTTTATCAAAGTAATACTTAAAGAAAATCAATACAAATTACTGCTATTATGCACTGTTAACACAATTCCTTTTATAGTTTTCAGCTATTAGGAGGAACGCAAGGATACAAATTGTATATATAATCAAAACAAGTGAAACTTTGGCAAAATATTGCTTAAAAAATCAATACAAGTTACTACTACTATTTCTGATTGTATTTTAATATACTGTAATGCAATATTTATAACTAAGAAAATAAGCTGATATTAAAAATACCGTTCCAAAGCTGTTAAATAAGTTTTCTGACTGCAGACTTTTTCCCTAGTTTAAAATTTAAAAATTAGAGAAATTAAATGCAATAAACATTGCACTACATTATATTTTGTAAATAAATTCAAAATTGACTTTAGTATAGCCCTTTTTATTTTACTTTTACACTTTCATCGCTTTCTACTATTTGATAGCAATTACATGCATTTTTATAAACTATTAGTAAATGCTTCTGGATATTAACCCTACGGGCAGCTGAATATTCTGAGTATGGTTTCTCTAAAATTTATTTCTATTCAACAAAAGATCACTTAAAAAATCATATTTATGTCAGAGAACATTAAAAAAAGGAACAGGGTTTTCACTCCCCTTCCTTTCCGGTTGGGGAAAGGGGCATTTATCGTAGTGTGGAAAATTGATTTCTTAGCCATGTGATTATCTTCCTGACTGACAATTTCCCTCTCCAACTTTCTCCTCACATTTGTAATATGTTATTCTGAACTAAACTAATCTGAATTTATTAAAAAAAAACATTTTTTTAAAGGGAAAAATATTTTTTATTGGAGGTTTTAATACTTCAAACTAAAACTTTAAAGATTTTTCTATAGTTAAATTAATTATTGTATATCTTTTTTTTATTTTGAGATTTTTACAAAAGAAACCCTGCGTCACAAGCTGTCTTCTCATTAATAATATTAAATAAAGAAATTTAGAAATATTAACAGTCTAAAGTGATGCTACAGATTTACACTTTTATTGTTAATTATAAATAATATTTAATGCAAGAAAATTATTTTTTTGAATGTATTATTAATTTTTAACATTTGCATCTCCTATACTTTATTTTCCTTTTCTAAAGAATTAATTTAAGATATCTTTTGCCCTGAAAGGTAAACATTTTACCTTTCTTAATGATGATACCTCACCAATTTATCCTTTGTCATTTTATAGAAACAGATATATCTCACTAATTCCTTGACAAGCTTTTCAAAAAATTATATAAAGAGACATTTTATATATATATATATATATATATATATATAGTCTTTTAGTATAAATACATTTGCATAAAAGCTTGAAAATATAATTCCTACACTTAATAACTGTGGAATCTTTCAATTTTGAGTTCAAAATTGAAAATTATTTTCGAAAGAAAATTGGAAGGGGGGAAAAAATTTCTCACATAATTTTTGAAAATTTCAAAACCGATGAAATCAATTTTTAGTGATATATGAATTGATATTAGCTTTGTTTCACAGATACCAGTTTTCGTTATTTATTTTATATTTATATGTCTATGTCATCTGAAGTTTGTCATGTAATAAAGCAAAAGGCTTTTGTAAAATTAATGTATTGTTCGCTTGTTGGGTTATTTTATATATAGTTTTGTTTCATTAAAGATTTTCCCTTTCTACCTTTTTATTTGTTTTAAATACTTTTTGGCAAGAAAATTGTAATAAATTTTCAATGCTTCAGATCAATTTTTTCAGAACATTTAGAATCATTTTGATGGAATTGTAAATATCAGAATTAACAGATATGTTAATCCTTTTTTAAACTAGGAATACCAAAAAGTGTAAGTGTATGAATTGAATATTTCAAAGGAAATGGGTTCATATTTCCCAAATTCTCCAGGCAAAATACAATATAATCGGAATTAATGCTATTGTGCATGTTAGCAAGTATATGTTTTAATCAACTAAGCAACTTTCAAATTTGGTTTCATTAATTTTTGTCTAAATTTTTTGCTTTGATTCTTTATACAAAGTTTTAAAATCATTTCCAAAATCAAAGAATCCTATCTAGAAGAAATATAAATACCTATATTAAAATAATCTCCTTATAATTAGATATAATTTGTTTGATTTAAATTATATTAAAAAATCTACAGCTTATTTGTGTGCATCATTAATCAGATAAAGAATACAATCCAATATAAATTCTAATTCTAATTTTAAAAAATGGCAAAAATTTAATTTATATTTTGTTTTAATTATCAAGGTTTTTTTCATTTTATTACTAACATAATTCTCACGACTTCTACTTTGAATGTGTTTCATCTTCAAGAATTTAGTGTGAGTAGAACATATTTACTCTGCTACTACCATGATTCCCCTTTTTATAGTAATCTTCAACTACATTCTTCAAGACATCATTAACAGTTTTCTACCAAAGAAAATCTTTTACAATACAGCTTGTCTGCAGGATCATGTGTTTTGCATTCATTTTCCCACCCATACCCCATAAATTATCCAACACTATATTATAAAAGGGAAGAAAATTGAAGGGACATATAAAATAAGACTTTTTTTTTTGCAAGGATGTTCTCACAATTGCCTGTTTACTATCAGATACTCCAATGTATTCTACAAATTTTCAACAAAAATTTCATTGAACGCTATTCTGTTCTAAACCAACTTGTATGCTAGAAAAAGTGGGAAATTCTGCAGTATCCTAAAAATAAACCTGAACCTGAAAGATACACTACATATAAAATTATTTGATTGTGATGATATTTCTGCTTTTAGTTATTTCAACCAATGTGACAATAAATCACTAAAAATTCATTAAATTTTTTTTTTATAAATTTCAATGAAACCATTAAAATTTTTAAAATCTATTTCATGCTTTATTTTCAAATATTCATTCCCTCATCCAACCTTCCTCATTGTTATAAGAATTTAATTTTAATATATTTTTTAAATTATTGACAGCTGTCACATTTTCCAAATAACTTTGTAAACTATTTTGCAGATGTAATGAATGTAATATTTTGTATTAAGCCTTTTACATCTTTTTCAGTTCGTTTCATATCATGTGTAAAAAAGATTAGAAAATAGAAAATTTTCAATGGATCAAAACTATAATAAGTTCTATTTAAACGAAAATTCCAATTTTGAATTTGTTTTTCTCATTCAACATTTGTTGTGCAAATACAAATCAAATTTGGCAGTATAGGGTTCAGTTGTTTTATTTCACATATTTTTGAGTCTTAATTCACGAAAAATGCTTCAACTTTTAAAAGCATTGAAATATTTACATCAAGAATTCTAAAAGAAGTTTTAGTCAATTAACTTTTTTAACTTTTTATAATATGTGACGAAAAGTTTTAGATGATTGCAAAAAACATTTAAGTCATGTATGTAAGCTAGTATATTATTCAAATCCACTTACCATTGTACTTGCTTTATTTCATTCAAAGTTCATAAAGAGTTATTTTTTGAGTTGGAATTACAAATAATCTGACAATGCTTATTTGCAACTAGTTGCAGATCCCCATAAAATCATTTCCTTAAAATCAGATTAATTTAAATTTATTTATATATATTTATTCTGATTAATTTATACAATTAATCCTCTCCGAGTATTTTAGAATGAATTACTGCACCATAATTATTATTAAAAAAACAGTATGATACATGAAAGCTATTCTGCAAAAATATATAGGAAAAGATTTCTATATCGTTTTATAAAATATTATAGCACTACAAAGTGGGAAACAAAATGGTATTTTTAAAATTGCATTGGAAATAAATTTCTGCTTAAATTTAATTTTGAAATGCATTGATATTTAAAAGCATATAAAATAAAACCCCATTTGTACATGAATGAGCCTGGACATTTCTTTTAGTATTTTATTCAATATTTTAAGGGGGGGCGGCGTAGAGAAAATCTCGCAACTCTTATGTCAAAATAAAAATATGACAAGAACTTTTTATGATATCAACATTTGCAAATTTCTATTTTAAGTAATGGGATTTCTTTCCAAGTACTTATATAATGGATAAACTTTGTTGAAAATTACAGGTTTTTACATATAAAAAAGAACAGGGAAAAAAAACCCTAGCAAATTTATTGTTATTACTTTGATGTCAATCAATATGCTTTGCAAATGTTTAATCGCAACTTTTATATTAAGATATTCAAAAACATTTTGTTTTACTTTTGAAAATAAGTACTTATAAAATTTTGCATCCATAATAATAATTTAAGGAAGCTTTTCTTTCTTTCTAAAAGCATTATTTCACATTTAAATCGTTTATAAGGTAAGAAATTCATTAGCCAGTGCAAATTAGTTCCATCTGTTCTATTTCTTGTCTTTCCAATCCATCAATGTCTAAGCCGTCATTAACAGTTTAGGCAATAGAAAAAAAAGTCTATTCTTATTCAAGAGGCACAATCCAAAATAGGAAAAAAAAAACTATTTGTACTCATCTTGAAGTCAACCAAAGAGGATAAAATAACACTTTTCTGCCCATCTTGAAATGGAATTGTTTTGCAGAAAAATGTCTGGCGCTTCGAAGGTTAAGAGAGTTTATTTTGGCAATTAATTTTTAATTCATATGCTATCGGTAATTATTCAGATGCAATTTCTTAAAAATGTATCAATTAAGTCTTATTTTTATTAACTAACAATTAAAAAAATTAGCTAATTATGTAGAAGAGGTTTTGGTAGAAAAATGGGTGAATAGCTGATTTTTTGAAATTGTTATAAGCAATGGTATACATTGATTTTGCTTTTTATGTTTAGTTGAATTTTAAAAAGAATCCACATTTAAATAATCATTAGAGTTTTATTCTTTTTTTAAAAAAATCTTTTGTGTTGTATATTCTGATGATGTATTTATTATTAATATATGGCTGGGAAGATTTAGAAGAAACTGTTTGCAAAAAATTTTAATTCTATCTAAAATTTATTTTAACCTCTGCTTTTTTTAAAGTTATATATTATTTTTAATGAATTGCACAGATATTAATATATATATTTAAAAAATATTTATTTATATTGTAATATTAAATATTTGTAATATTAAAGTATATATATATATATATATATATATATATAT
>JAOUZG010026641.1:21229613-21247429 GCA_026289955.1 Argiope argentata | reverse complement strand
TGCAGGATAACATAAGTTAGATTTCTGAAAAGTACTCTTGAGTGTTTCCTAGATTGATTTCTGAGTATATGTTATTAGATGTTTTTTCAAGTAGTGTTTTTTTTACTTTGTAATATAACTAATATGAATTTCATCTTTTTATGTTACATTTATTATCAGAATATATCATGAATTCTGTGATTGTTACTCTAAGTAATTGACAAAAAAAAGTTAGATTTAGTGTGTCTTGCAAATGAAATATAAGTTACATTATTTATATAGATTATCTTTTTATAAATTAAAAAGAGGTTTTGAATTTTCCTCAAGAATTCTCTAGCAGTCCATTAAAATATTCTTAATTTCATTAGTACTGCTCTATTAAGGATGGTTTATTTAAATATGTGATTGTTCTCAATGTGTATATCTTAATATTTGACGAAGCATTTAACAGATCTTTACAAACAAAGCAAAAATATTTACATATTCTGATTTAGAATAACTTTAAAAAAAAGAACATTTTTCCCCTGTCAATGTTTTAAAAATGAATTATATTTTTATTATAGGCAGCTGAGACATGGCCACATCCTGTTTCTTCTGCGTCTGCACCTAGCATAAGCACTAAAACGGCAGCACATAACCATGGTAGTCGATCTATTGATCTACTTTCAGAGTTTGGAGGAGATGCTTCTACACCAAATACTCAAGGTATTAATGTACTGAGTACTTCTATATTATACTGATTAAAAATATGTTTTAAAAGCTTGAAACTTAAAGAATACATTAACTTTGGTTTTAAATTATAGAAAAATAATAGATTGATTTTTTGGCTTGCAGTCATTGAGAGTTATTATTGGCTTTAAATGTGAATCATAAACATGTTCTGAATTTTGCTGGCCATGAAATGTTTGGTTACAAAATTTTTGACATCTTATCTCTCATAGTTGCATAATGAAATCAAATTTGATTGTCTCTTATATAACAGCTTTTTTTTTCTTTGTAAAATAATTTTTTTGAAAAGAATTAATTTCACAAATCCATTTTTGAATAGTAATTTGGTCAATTCTTTATGAAAAAGAATTATAGATATTTGATGATTAATAATTAACTTTAAAATGGTCATTTGATTTTGATATCTATTTGGGCTAGGTTTTATTTCATATTTAAATTTAATAGATTAGATGAAAACCATATTATTTTTGTTTTATTTTAATTCCTAGCCTTTTCAGAAATTGTGTTTGTAAATATTTTATCTTAAAAAATTAATTTTAATAAATTTCCATAACTAATACTTTTTTTTAAATCTGACAAAATTTGCCATTGCCATTGACAAAATTGGAAAAACAGAAAATTTAAAAATCCTCTAAAAAATGCAGCTAATTCTGAAAATTTCTTTTAAGACCTGTAAAATACAACAATTTTAAATTTTATAGTTTTTTTCAACTAAAAACATTGCAAGAATAAAAAATGTAGTCATGGCTCTAAGTACTATACATACACTATCATCATGGAATCTTGTTCTTTTTCTGCTCACTAGGGGGGGGGGAATACTATTATTGGAATAATGACTACAGCTCCTTAAATACTAATGGCCTACTGAAACTTAACAAAGATACTTTTACCCAAGTTTTTTTTTTTTAATATCCGTGAAAATACTATGAAAAAATATAAATACATACCTCATTTTTTTTATTATTTTAAAAATTTTATTTTGAATAAATCCATATTAATTGAAAAGTAATGCAGTATTATGAGAATAATGAATTCTTGATTTGCTTTTTAATTCCAAAACAAATTTAAAATGCATGCTCAGGACTGTAAATAACCAATTAAGAATTTCCTGTAAAAACTAAAAATAGCTTGATTCATTTAATGACATTTTTTAGAGATTTTCTATTCTAATATTTTGAAGCTCTAAAAATTCTCTAACTGTGGGAAGGCATAAAAATAATTTATTGTCACAAGGCAATATTACTGTGTAAAGGGCATTTAATATCAATAAGATTAAATTGCTAAAAGGAAATCCTCTAGTTGGTTTAAAAATTACGTGTAAACTTTTATGTAGGTGTCTTGAATGCTCTAATCTTAAGATTTTTGCTACAGTAAGTGAAATAATTGCATCAGAGGTACTATGAAGCTTTAAAAAAATTCATGAGTGGAAGAAAAAAATCCATAAATGCGTAACTTTTTAGGAAATTAAATTGTTTAAAAAAATGAAACTAAAAAATCTGCAAAGGTTACAGAAATTGATCCGCAAATATATAAATGGAGGTGGAGACTTATAATTTTTGGTTAGGTAATGATTGAATGGTTTATTTTATGAAAGTGTTTTATTTAGTGTGCTACATCATTAAATACTTTTAAAACTCTTTATTTTTGTTGGTCCTTATATAAGGGCTTTAAGAGTCATTTTTGCAAGTACTTATATTTTCCTGCTAGTCGAAATATATATTTCATCATGCCAGATCTGTTCAATTATAGACTATATTGTCTTTGTCATGCCAATTAATATTTAACTGATATAATGAATTCAGAAGCCAATGAAAAAGGTGTTATTTATGCAGAAATCAAATTTCAAATTCATTAAAAAGTGCCTATTAATGTATATGTATGTTAATATTAAAACTAAGAAGTGTAATGAATTGGGCAAATATTTTCTACTGGTATAATTAATACTATATTTATATCAGAATTTTTGAAAATCTTTGCATTCAAATTATAGAATGCAATTTTGAAATATGTCAGTAGAAGTTTATTTCTTAAGATGGGGGGGGGGAGCAGTAGTAGCTTTCATTACTTATATTTTTATCATGGTATTCTTCTATATAATCAATACAGCTGAAAAATGTAAAATTTTCTGATAGATTTTATGTTTTTAATTGTTTAGCCAAATCTGTAGTTCTTTGAAGTTTTATGATTTATATCGATATTTTTATTAAATTACATATTGGAAATATCAATTAAAATATTTAAATTGTTTTTTGAAATTTCAGTTTCAGCTCATAACACTTCTACAGCTAATGGAAACTTTGCTAATTTCGAATCTGCATTCAATTCTGTAGAAAAATCAGGTTTGTTGCATGGATTATGTGAATGCTTTGATGTTTTAAATAGAATTTTGTTTAAAAATTTCCATTTCATTTATATTTTTTATTAAATTATGTATCTTTTTATAATTATCTTTTTTATATATGCTACTTTAAAATTATTTCACTTCACTATTTATATTTAAATGTAGTCAAAAAATTTTGTGATGAAGTCTTAAGATTTTTTTTACTTAAATTGTTCACAAATTTGCTTTTTTTGTAAAACTATTTTTAGCTTTTGTATTTGGTCTAAATGCTCATCAACTTCGAAGTTTTATTTACAAATCTCTTAGTAAACAATTTTTTAAAAATAATTCTGAATTTTGCTTTTTTCTATATAGAAATTAAAATATAATTTTTTATTTGCTTGACATTTTTGTATATATTTCTTCCAATATAATAAAAATGTCTGAAATTTATTTTTATGCTTAATTTTCTGTAATTATAAAATATTAAAAAAGTAAAATCTATTATACATAGGATCTAAAAATATTTTTTTCTAATAAAGGTGTATATTTAGTATGATTTTTGAATATATTAATTAAGGAAGTTCTCATATCAATTAAATAAATCCATGCTTTTCTTGAAAATTCTAATATTTTGCAAATAAAAGCAAAGTAAAAATTGTATTTTATAAAACAATAAATATTAATAATTTAAAATCAGTTATTAATGTAGATGACTAAATACCCCTGTACTGAATGGAAGTTACTTTTTAAAAGCATTCAAATTTTACAGATTTTTTGACTGATATAAGCTATATGATCTTAAAAATTGTTCTTGGTTTTTGACTTAGTGCTAATTTTGTTTCTTGCACTAATTGGTGATGTATATATGAATATTTTTTTATGCATCATGTTTTTAATTTTAAATATTGCAGTGCTTGTGTATGTAAATGTTTGCTATTTTAATTGCATGTATCAGGTAAATGTGTAAAAATGCCAGATTTAGAGATTTGTCATTTAATTATTTAGCATGACATTTTTGCATGATTGTTGTATTTATGTATAAAAAAACTTTTTGCAGTTCATGTTCAATGATTTCTTTCATTTTGACTTTTAACATCCTATTTTTTCCTCTTTGCATTTTGTGAAAAATGCTTTTCTTTCTTTACAAAGCTCCTTATTTCTGCTTTGCTATATATCTATCTATCTAAAAAGGACAGCCTTGCAGTAGTTGATTTGTGTGCATTTGTATTAACGATATTAGTGTTTTCAATTGATAGTTAATTGTGGAAAATAAGCTTTTAAATGCTGTGAGATATTAATTGCCTTTGCTTACTGGCCAGTTGCATTAAATAATGTTGCTATTATGCAATTTGCTTCAAAATTAAAAAAGAAAAAAGATGCAAAATTTGAAAAACTGTAAAAATAAATAAATAAGATTGTATTACAAGAGCACAAAATTCAAAGTAATCAGTTTTATTTTCATCTTTTTATTGGTCAAATCTTGATTTCTAATGCCATTTTCGTCTGTCAAACTCAGTTTTAAATGTGTTTAAATATTCTTTCTCTAGATATGTTATTGGAGATAAATGCGTATTGTGTATATTATCATTTATTAAATTTTGTAGACTGATATCTCTTCTGCTATAGGTTTGAGTAGATTTACACTCACAATATAATGAAGCTTTATTACCTTTCGGTTGTGTACAATTAATATATTTATAATGTTTTATAAACAATGTTTAAAGATTTTACTTTTCATTCATAATAATTATCGCATTATTTTCCATCTTCAATATTTATTTTCTTAATAGGACAGTCTTCTCCATATGATATTCTTTTTTTTTTTTCAAATTTTAATTAAAAAATTTTAATGCACGAAGGGCTTTTTTAAAAAGCTAGAATCAAGATTTGACTTTTTTCAAATATCAGTAGTTTAGGCCTTATTTTGTTTTCTAAAAAAATTGACAAACACATGTAAGCACAGAAAGCAAACCCTCCTCCTGCAGGTTGGACTTCTTTCGATGATGATCTTGATCCTCTTTCCCCTTCTGCTTCTCGCTCTTCGACTCTAAGCAAGGACTCTCTCTCACGGATAGGCTCGTACTCTTCCACGGCGATGCCTCGACCTTTAAGCCTACCGACCTTTGTTCCTACGAATCCTTTCAAATCGCCTCCTATTGCTACAACACCATCTCAGTGGCCATCTTTTGCAGCTGGAAACACTTCAAGTGCCCCAGCTCCTAATTTGCCGTCATCCGCAAGCTTGGATGCTTACCCCATGCAATCAAGACCACCTCAATCAAATCCAGTCACAGCTTTTAGCCCTCCTCCACCAGTTACTACTCAGCCAGCAGTTCAGTCAACTACTTCTAATACTTCTGCAGATCGTTATGCTGCTTTAGCAGATCTTGATAGTCTCTTCAATCAGCCATCTTCTGGAAAAGGTCCCAGCTGGACAGTTGAGACTACAAGCTCAGTATCTAAACATGATCCAATTACTAGTGATATTAATAGCAGTACATATAGTACAGGTAATGTCTATTATTATTATAATGTAGACCTTAAATTATGCTTATGACATATCTTATTGTTCTCTATCTTTAATGTTGTATGTAATTGATCAGAATATGTAATTTGTAATAACACATTTTGCAATCCTTGTCAATTCAGTATGTGTAGAAACATTAATTTAAATGCTAATAAGTTTTAAAAGAGAGGACAGAAGTTTGAAAATTCAGTTTGGTAGGGAATTTAGCATAAAGATAGTATACATATAATAAAGGTAGTTTTCATATGATTTAATTATATGACTGAAAAAAAAATGCACTCATATCTTAATTTTTAAAAAGTTATAAATCGGGTATTAAAAGAAAATACATTTATTTTCCATATAAAAATTAGTATCACATTAATTGAAATTGTCTTTAAAATACTAATTTCAACTTAAGTAATTGTGAATTTAAAATAATGCATTTATGCTTATAATTATATTTTGTTTAAAAATTAAAATAAATTGTAATATTAGAAAAATCAAATATTAATTTTTTGCATAAAAAACGAAAATCAATAGTTTGTAAATTGCAAAAATAATTTTAAATTAAAACAAAAAATGCTACTCCAGGATCAAACTCGGGTCTCCTGCTTGCTATGCTATTGTCTTAACTATTTGTACCTCGGCAACAATGACACATCATTAGTATATAAGCTATTCAGAAAATTTCAGGGTACATTTCTTCAAATAGACTGATGATTGTGCTTTAATATTTTTGTGAGTGAACATTCTAAATGTATACCTTTATATTAAATCTCATTCAGAACTGAATTGTCAACCTCATGTCTTTCTCTTGTAAAAGTCTATTTGACTCTGTTATTCTATTATGGCATTGCCATATTATGTAAAGAAAATTATTTCAGTGCCTGCTTATTAGCTGAAGTATTTCTTCAAATTTTTTCTGTTTCTATTTTAGTGATAAGTTTTCACATTTAAGTTGTTTGATAAAAATTTCAGTCTCCCCCCCCCCCCTCCTCTTCCCAGAAAAAAAGAGAAAGCAAAAAATTGTTGTAGTGTTTGCAAGCATTGTAGAATTAAATGAATATCTTTGGAATTACTAAGCCATTGTAGTAGAAATGTTGAACAGTTAGGATTCATTTGTTGCATTTTTGTTTGTCACCAAAATGTTTGTTCCTTCTTCAAAGTTTATTTAAGATATAAACCTAAATTTATAAAATATTTTTTCTACTTATATAGTAATATAACTAGATATAAAATTAGTTAGTTTCAAGTAATCCTTTAAATTTTGAGGTGTCAAATAAATGCAAGCCTTTATTTTAATATGAAGGAATTAAAAGAAATTAAACTTCTGATTAATCATGCATTTATTAAAAATGACAAAATTTTATTTGTCTTATAGAAAATTTTATATGGAGAATTTGTTTTTCAGATTTGAAAATATTGATTTAATATGAATTTTTATATGCAGTCAACCTTTTGCATAAAAAATAAATGCTACTTTTAGAGATTGTAGAAAATTTTGATTTTAATGTAAGATAATTAGTTTTTGAGGAAATACAGAGTTCAAATAATTTTTAACAAATTGTGGCATTAAAATCTTTAGATAAATGATATTCAGATAAGCATGGCCAAATTTGCTCATCATTTCCAATTTTATTTTAATAGCTAATAAAATTTATTCTAAAATATTGAAATCACCAGTGTGCATCAAAAACCAAAGTTAAATCTAACTATGCAAAATTAAAAAAATATATTACTTTCAATTTTAGGGAAGAAAAAATTTGAACTATTTGTAAATTTTTGCTAATAAATGTTTAATGAGTTTACAAAAGAATTAAACAATGAAGCTAAAATAAAACACCCAAGGGATTTTATTCTAGAAATAATAATAATGAAACAAACTGTTAAAAAGCAATAATCCACTTCCTCTGTTAATAAGTTTTCACTTAGTTATTTTTTTTTTTTCTACTTCTGCTTTTAAATCTCTTTTATTCCCTTATCTGATGCATTTAGTTATAATAACTATTATAAAAAAAGGGTTATTAACAATTTACAAAGTTGGATATTGTAATATTGCTGCAAAATAATAAAGAATTTCAGCATGAAATTATTCACAGAATGTGAAATAATTATAGAATGTGCGAAATTTGCTGAAAAAATAGTATTTAAAAGTAGCAAAATGTTTAATTTGACTGGAAAATTGAAATATGAAGTTTTTAATCTAATTATTTTATTTTAATAATATATGATCATTACATAATTATAAGGTTTATGGAATTTGATTTAAATAAAAACTTTTTTGTTAATTAAGAAATGAAAATTATATCCTAATTTTTTTCTTTTGCATATTACTAAAGAATATAAATGAGATTATATAATTTTAGTCCAAGCATTTCAAGCTATTTATGTAGACAACATTACTGATATATCATTGAATTTTTTTTTGATTTTGTAAAAACTTTTTAGAAATAAATTATTATTGGCAATAACTTGCATTCAAATTCTTAAATCTTTTTCAGCTCCTTCCAATCCTTTCAAGTCTGCTGACTTATGGAGCCAAAGCCAAAATGTTAAGAGCTCTTTCCAATCAGCTAATCCATTCCAAACTGGAACTGATGCACTTTCCTATTCACAGACATCCAATAGTCAAGCATATGCTCCTTTTCCGATACCAATGGTTGGGAACAGCCCCAGTGATGACAGTGTACGTAACCAGTTCAATGCCAATTTCTCACCTTTTCCGCCTCAAATGGTTAGCCCTGCAGATGGGTATGGAGCTAATCCAATGCTTCTGCAGAATGGTGGATTGGTTTCTCCAACCTCAGGATCAGCAGCCTGGAATATGCCAATGTGGTCTTCTAGTCAAATGGGACTAGGCGGTTTATTTCCAAATGACAACAAGCCATCGGATCCAGCACAACATTCAGATTGGATCCAGAATCCAGTGAATCCATTTGCAGTAAGTTTTCTTCTGAAAACTTTCTATCTTTATTTTTATGTTTGAGAATTGATCATTATTTCGCTAAATAAACTACCAGAATTTCCTTCCCTATTTTTCAGTGTTGAAAGAAATTTTCCTTCTTCCTGCCTTAAAAATAATAAATATCTGATATCTAAGGTCCTAGAATCAATCGACTTTTTTTGAATCCAATTTAGATAAATTTCTTACACAGCATTTTGAACATTTACTTTATTCTTAACAATAAATACTCTATTTTAAGTTTTAAAACTCTTAAATACTTTATATTTTTGGGATTTTAGAGAGACAGAGAAAACTGCTATCAAATATTGAGCTACTGTAGTCGCATTAAA
Source organism: Argiope argentata (assembly GCA_026289955.1). Lineage (NCBI taxonomy): Eukaryota > Metazoa > Arthropoda > Arachnida > Araneae > Araneidae > Argiope > Argiope argentata. Next base: position 21,238,595 of record JAOUZG010026641.1, on the reverse strand, counting down.
GCACTAACTGCTTGATTGAAAAAAGTATATAGTAATAGGTTTTTCCTTTGTTTTTTTTTATGCCTTATTTTATTTGTAACATTTTGTTTCAGGTCTCAGCCAACAACGTAGGATTTCCAGTAGCGCCAAAAAGTAATTGCAGTAATCCTTTCCTATGACATTTATAGCATACAGAACTAATGCTTCTCATCTGGAGTGTCAATAAGTTTCCAACTTTCTTATGGCACATCCTGGAGTTTTAAAGCACAAATTACCAACTGTAAAAGCAGATCTATAAAATTCAGTTATAAATATTATATTTAATAGGATGAATGGATACAGAGTGACTGACTTAACTATCTTGTGTGAATTTATGTGCATTTGTACATAAATTACTTTTTATCTGTATATATAATCCACAAATATACTATACTTTGTAGTACAAGGCTTTGCATTCATCTAGTCTTTGCTAAGTTTATTTTGAGTTTGTTAGGAACATTTTAGAAACCATAGAATATAATACCTCAAAACTGTGAATCTGTTTTAAATATTTTATAAAATATATTTTTGTTTGTTTTGAATGTTGCATTTATTCAAATTTTATATTTTGAGTTATTGGATTTAACAAATGCAACTATTTATTAAAACTCAGCAGTCTAGATTTTTATATATATTTCTTTCAATTTTCATAATAGCTGTTACTTTAGCTGTGTTACTCATTTTTAAAGTGTATTTACATAACATATTTAGTATTTCTTTCTCTGTGTTTATATTGCTTCAGATGAAAACCACTTAAATTATAATTCATGTTGCCATTTTATGTAGCTACTTTACAAGTAAAGAGCTAAAAATCCTAAACAAAGCTGTTCGCATGCCTTTAAAATAAAGAAACTGTATCAAATCCCAAGCAATCGTGTAAAAATAAAATTACTTAATGATTTATTTTGCTAAAAATTGTTTTGTTTCTTGTGTGTTAAACAATGCACATTAAAAAAAATACAAGCAAGTGATGTATCTAAATTACATTTATTATTCCAGGAAATAAACTTACATATGAAACATTAAAATTACATTTAACAAGTGATTTTTTTATTTCTTTAACATGTGCAAATTCATGTAAACTTAATTTTAATACAACAGTTATTAGTAAAATTTTGTAAATTAAACAAGTGGTAAATATTATGAGTATTTACACATCTACTTTTGTATAACAGATCTTGTAACATTCAACATCTTTAAATAATTACAGTTCTAAACCTAAATTTTTTTTACTGGAAACTGCTTACATAATGAATAGTTTGAAACAATTAAATGCATAGATTGAAATGAAAAGAAATGCAATGGCAATTATGAATGATGAAATGTACAAGGGATTTTAGTCTGCATGCTTATTATTCTAGAACAGATGCGAAAATTTAATGGACGGATTTATTTTTTTCAGCATAGAATATAATTGATATTTAAAAGTATGATTATATATATTTAAAATTTGTAACTAGCTGCCAAATATGTTATTACATTACTATTAATCCCTTATACATGATAAATAGAAATGACAAAAATAGTGCTGGCTTAAATAAGCCAGAACAGTGTCTGTTTGGCACAAATCACTGACAAATGAGAAGAAATTCACAAAAAGTATGGCATTGAAAATAGAGTATGCCTGGTGTAAAAACAAAGAAAAGGTTTGGCTGAGTAAATGGCTTTCATTGTATATGGCAGAAACATTCTTACAATAAATGAATAACTCTTAGACATGTCCAAAATCTTGTCTTTTCATAGCAAATTGAAAAATATATTTCAAACACAAAAAATGGACAGTCTAATTTTGAACCAAATTCTTTTTCAGCTGCTTGCAAACACAAGTAGGAAAAGAAACAATGCATAAAATATTAGGTTGCATTCATATACACAATTCAGAATGAATTTACAATTATTAATTATGACAGAGACAATTTGAATTGACAGTGAATAGATCAATTTTGCTTTCATGCTCCAAGACAATGGGTTGTAAAGTAGTAATTATTGATTTTTAAAGCCCAAATTTATCATTACATATTAATTATGTTTAAATATAATAGGATCTTCTTACAAGGAATACCAAATTACTGCACAATTTTCTATACACTGTCAATTTGAATTGTCTCAGATGTATAACATTTCAATCAGTTATGTTTTTGATATGGTTGAATAATTAATAAAATAACTTGAGATTTTGAATTTTCAATGGAATGATAAGCAAGCCCTCTAGAGATTACACTGCATATTAAAATACATTATACATCCAAGGATTTCACATTAAATTCTTCTCGAAAAGGCACTTAGTTAATAATAAAAGTGAAAGAACACTGAAAATTCAATTGAGATAATTAAGTAAAAAAAGTAGATAATTGAATTCAACTTAAAATAATTAGTACTTCTCTAGACATAGAGTTTAAGGTAGATGTAAATAGTACGAACTCATAGTCTCACTGTAGCAAAAGAAGACAAAAAATAGAGCTTAATTAGGTCACAGAAAGAAACTTCTTAACAAAAGGTAATATTTATGATTATAATATTAATCTCTTGATTTACTGCATGATCAGAAATACATTTATTATAGTATTTTAGCTGGGTTGCTTTTGCATAGATATCATTTACTAAATATTTATATAAAAAAAGATCTTTATACATAAATGACTAGTATTTTTAAAAATTATACTGTTTAGTTTTCCTTTAATTCATTAAAAGTATAATCTCTTTGAGTGATACCAATGCTGAGAGATTATGACATAATTCAAAAAATCAATTTTAACATATTTTGAAAGCTGATGTAATAATGGCTTCAGTTTTAATTTTGAATAGGAAAAGGAATATCTCCTTTGTAAAGATCATGGATAGACTTGAATTTTTTTTAAGGAGTGGGGAGGGTGAGGATGCTCCTGTCTCCTTTCAACAACTTTGCTATTTCAGATGTATTCAGAAGCACCCGAAGACAAATTAATGAATTTTCTTTTGTTCAATAATTTACAGATAAATAACATCACTTCTCTAATGAACCATTTAAAGAAACTACTATAAAAAAATATTTTAGATTTTAAAAGTTAAAAAAAAAAAGCTTTGCAATTGTATAAAAATTTGGGCAAAGCAAAGGTGATATTTTCGGCACTGTGAACAAAAATCTTCAGTCATCTTTTATTTATAGAACTATAACCCCATTCTACCTCTAACTGTTTACACAATTGTCAATTTATACTTATCACTTCAAGGAACAAAAATACAATTTCAATATTTACATTACTTAACTATTTTGTTTGAGTCTTGATTAAATAACATTTTAAAAAATTACATGCAATAAACCAAGCTTCCCAAAGAAAACATATCCAATAACTATAAGTCAAATTTAAATAGGTATCAGAATTTTAGCATACTTTTTTGAGGAATATATAAATTCATTATATAAAAGCAAAAATAAAAACAAGAAAAATAATATACAATAAACATTAAATGGCACTTTCTGAGCTACCATTTGACAAGACATTTTTCTACCAACACAAAACATTTCATGAGAAGAAAAAAGAAACATTTCAAAAACATTTTTTTTCGAACATTAAAAGTCACTACTCACATAAAACATGGAAAAAGACATGGTAAGTTATAATTTAGTAACTTAAGGCACTTGATAAAAGGCACATATATAATTCAGATTTAAGGTTAAAATGTTCAGATTTTAAAATAGGGCAAGAATTTTTGATTTGATGTAGAATTTAAGCACTTCTATATCTCTAAAATTATGTTAAAATTCAATTAAAAAATAATAATTTGAAACCAATGAGAGTATTATATAAACAATTGGATGCGCTATGCTAGAATGTGTACACTAAAACAACATTGAATTTAAAACTGTTTTCTCATTACTAATAATGAATCTGTGATCTATAAAACAGTACTCAATTCTGTGACTGCATAACCATATCCAACTAATATTTATTTTCAGATGTAACATTTTTGAGTTAAACATGAAACATTAAAAAAAAATCGCGTAATTCACACTGATATTTACAAAAACACTGGATATAAAAAAAATGCATCAATTCATCAGCACTAATTTTTTTAAAAAATCCCAAACAAATGAATTAGCATGAAATTTATTTCATTAAATAACAAATTGAAATATCTGAGCTAATATTCATACACAAAACAAAATTCCAAAATAAAGGAATACACTAAAATCCATTTATTCCTGAGAAAAAAAGTGCTAAGATACCAAATTAACAAAGTTTCAAATTTAACTACAACAAGTCAACTTCAAAAAACAGTCAATTAGAGAGAAATTTAAATGAAAAGCACTGATGGGAGGGGAAAAAAAAGTGTGCTATCCAGCATTTATCTAAGGGGTAGTTAAATACAACTTATTTCTAGATGCTTTAAAAATTCATTCAATTAATGATTGATGCAATTTAAGACTAAGAGTATTCAATACTTCACAATGAAAAACAGGCACAGTGGGGAAAGCATTTATATACAAAAAAGAAATAGCTGTTGTTTTATTTGGGGGAGGGTGCGAGTTTTATAGAATTGAAATATAGCTGCACGTTAAAAATTCAAAGTACAAATACTTTATTCATTTAATTTAGAACTTATTGTTCAATTGAATTTAAATGATGCTATGTTTAAATTTACTATCTAATTCTAGTGGAAGTTAAATGAATACAAATTATTGATAGAAAATTCTAACAAAATTATAGCTAACTTCAAGCTAAATAAAATTAAGAAAAAATGTTCACTCATAAGAAATTATATTACAAAAATTACCCCCACCCCAAATATGAATTTGATTTGAAAAATAAAACACTGAAAAATTAAATTCTACAGCAAATTCAGTTTTTTAAAAATGATAATTAAATTATCAATTTATAGGCGAAATATTATGTTGAATACTCCAACAGTCCAATAATGTTAATAATGATGAACTAATTTAAATGAAATGTTTAGAGCAATTTATAAAACATTTCAGGAAAAAGAAAAAACTCTTCAGCAATTTACAACCATTTCATGACATTTTCTTTGTTTAAGAGAGCTTCAACATCACTTAAAATTTCAGCATTCAATTCTTCCTGCAATTATAAAATAAATTCTAATAAATTAAACGTAGACATATCTGGCAGAATATTTTATATTCATTAAATGAAAATGTTTATAATGATAAATATAATACAATTGGATATTATATGAAATAAAAATCAATAATTCTCTCAATCATATTGATTAAATTGCCCCATAAAAGTTTATCATGACAATTTTAAAATTCTTCAGGCTGCAGAAAGATATTTTTACTGAAAACCCTAATCTACATTTTCAATGGTGCATGTAAAAGCCTTTCAGAAAAATGTTATTAGGGGCCTTCTGGTTGATGGAAATATGATAATAATCTCTACTTTTAATTTTATTACTTTAATACACTTCTATTTATCCTAATGAAACTATAAATTATGATAAAGATGGTGATTGTTTCTAATATACTTGTAAAATATTACTTGAATTAAACATCCAAAAGCCACAAGCAAAGATTTATGATGATACTCCAACTTCCTTTCATAACTACCAAGATAATTTTTTAAAAGATTGATTGGATAATTTTACAGACAATTTTAACTTTTAAGTTAAAAATTAGGAGAAATCTTACAAAAACAATGCAATTCAGAATCAACAGCTGAAACCACTGGTGTATTGAAGGGGAAGGGGGGAAAAACCCCCACTTTTTGCAGGGGTTAACAAATTATCTTCAAAAAAGATAGAGAAAGCATCTTTAAACTTGAGTTCATTTATAAATGAACAAATTTCTCTTTCTGTTTTTTTACCTCCTTTTAAAAACAACACAATTATGAAAGCTTTATATTTAGACTGCATACATTTTTGAACACAGAAGTGCTAAACAAAAATTTACAACTATTATCATTTTTTTAATGTACAATAACTATTTTAAAGTTTTTTTTCTCTTTATATACATTTTATATTAAGGAAAAATTAAGTTGATCCAAAAATGTCCAGCTGAGGACTGCTCTCTGCTTATTATTTACTTATTAGGTTTCATTTTTCAACAATTGATGTATAACTATCACAACTGGAAAAAAAAAAGTGTTTGGTTTGATACAAATATTTTTTTTCTAAGATGTTATAGATATGATGATGCAAATATTACCTGCAAACTTGGCTCTAAGTCTTCAGAATCCATGTTTTCTGGCACCATATCTAAAGTAGCTCCAGGGATTGTTTCCAAATTTAATTCAGCAATATCTAATAGTACATCTGAAAAAGGGTACAAAAAAACATTTGTTTTACAATAGTTAGTTTAATTTATAAACTGCTAAAGGTAGAGATGGTAAAAATAAACCACTATTTCAACAAAGAATTCATTGATATAATTTTATTTTATATTATTCACTTTCATGTGACAGTACCTGCACTGAAATCTTTTATAGTGAGATTAATATTAAAATATTAGTTGTGGTTGAGTCTTGGTATAAAAATCAAAGGACTGGAAATATGGAACCTTATTCTACCAAATATAAATTATATTTCCATGGCTGGCACATGTATCTATCTTATTAAAACTCTTAAAGCTAATCTAATGAATCAAAATCTTTTTGTTGAAGAAGCATAAGAAATTGGGAGAAAAAGGGATCTGGTATCATTATGACTATCTGTAAATGATTTAGAATTATGAAAACCTTTCAAAAATAGTCCCCATGTAATTTCAAAAGAAAAGAATATTAAAAATAAATTAAGCCAAATTAAACTTCGCTAAAACACTTCACTTCTTCAAACATTTAAGTAACACATACACATTACTTTTTATTACAATTATTAGATTTCTCAACAATTCCAACTGAGTGTTTAGTCCTACCTTCTGTTCCTTCATCCATACCCATGAGATAATTTTCAGGAGTGTTAGGCAAACTGTAGTTGGTACTGAGTCCTAAACCGCTGTCTCCACTTTCTTGCCTAGAATGGAAATCGGAATCTGCACTCAAAAATGGGTCAAGATTGGGATTAGTGGACTGAGTTGTATCAGATGTATTGGCAGGAGATGTTGGCAATGAGCTATCTTCTCGAATGGTACGTCGAATCATCATATCCTACAAAGATATTAAAAAGTTATATCCAATATGTGCATATACAAATATATATCTCAAATAGCAGAAGTTAAACAACTTTTGTTGTTTTTTTTAAATATTTTTTTCTATGGATATAACAATTTTTTTAAAAAAATGAACAGGTTTAAATCAAAAGAAAAATTTCTATTCAAATACATTTCTAGGATCTATACTAAAATCAATATCAACTTTTAATCATTATTAATGCACACATGAGATATCACTTCCAACCCATTTATATTTTAAAGCCCTAATTATTTTAGCAAGGTATTACAGCAATTCTAATACAATTTCCAAAATAAATTGTGTATAAAAGGCTGATGTTGGTTATTTTTGGATAATATAAGTTTTTATAATAGATTCATAACATTTAATAATAATATAAAAGGTAATTGATTCCTTGTATGGTGACCATTCAGCAGTGATGTTATATTCAGTTGTTTCTTTTAACTAAAATGGGTTGTTATAAAAGATTTTATGATTTATAATTAACTATAAAATGTAATAAACCCATACAAACGAAACCTCAACATAAAAAAGTAATAAATTAGACATAATTATACAAAGGAGACAATAAAACTTTGATATAGTTCACCTCACGATTGTTGGCGTTCGTCTTCGGACAAGTCCACTTTAAAACCGGTTGGAAATGAGATAAGCCAGGGTTGCTATATTCATGTGTTGGCGAAAGACATTATCTTTGGGAAGCGAGATTGTTAGTTTACCACTTGTTAAGTGCTTGCGTTTATTGTTGCTTTCCCAATTTATTATATTTGCATCTATCTAAACATCATTGCTATAATGCCCGGGAATCGTATCGTTTCCAAAGAAAGGAAAATAGTTTTGAATGCTTTGAGATGTTTTGAAAATGAATGTTCTCAAAACCAATTAAGTATTCCACTTTCTCAACCGATTAAAAGAGCTGCGGCAGCGACTGGTGTTTCGACTCGAACCATTAATCGTATCAAGTGGGAAATAAAGGATACTGGCCATGCAAAGTCGCCCTCGAAACGAAGACGCTTCGGAAAGTTAATTTGTTCTTCAACCAGTTTGGATGATTTTGACTTGTGTGTTATAAGACAAACTGTCAGAGAATTTTATGCCAGAAATGAAGTGCCTTCTTTACGAACTCTTTTGCCCGCTGTTAAGGAAAAGATCAATTTTCCCTGGAAGGTGGAAACACTTAGACGTGTTCTACAGAAAATTGGCTTTAGATGGAAGCGATCTGTAGATAAAAGGAAAATTGTAATGGAGAGGCCTGACATCGTACAATGGAGGTACAGGTATTTAAGAGATATTAGAAAATACACGGATAGCAAACGAGTTATCTATTTAGATGAAACTTGGATCGACAGCAACTTGTCATTTGGGAAGTGTTGGCAGCTCGACAAGATTGGAGCTGTCACTAAAAATACTGCTGGGAAGCGCTTGATCGTTGTTCATGCAGGAAACCAGGTTGGTTTTATAGAAGGAGCAAGCTTAGTTTTTCAGTCTGGAACAGCCAAGGGAGATTTTCATGGTCAAATGAACTACGATAACTTTTCGAAGTGGCTGAAAGAAAAACTTCTACCTAATATTCCTCCAAATTGTGTGATTTGCATGGACAACGCTTCTTATCACACGAAAGTGTTAAATCCTGTACCTTCAAAGTACTCCACAAAAAAGAAATTATCGGAATGGTTAGAAGAACATAATATTCAATTTGATATTAATATGCGGAAGACTGACTTATATGATTTAGTTGTTTCCCACGCCCCTCCATCCATGAGGTTTTGTGTGGATGAAATTTTAAAAGCAAATGGTCATGATGTTTTAAGAATTCCGCCATACCATTGCGATTTAAATGCCATTGAAATGGCATGGGCAT
>JAOUZG010026641.1:21100250-21225864 GCA_026289955.1 Argiope argentata | reverse complement strand
ACACACACACACACACACACACACACACACACACACACACACACACATATTTAAGAAGTTAAAAAAATCAAATCATATTTTTCTTTTTTTTTTCATTATTAAGTAAATATTCATATTTTTAAGCAGCTTATTATTATTATTATTTAAATAATGGCACAGCAACTAGTCACTATGCACGGTCGAGAAAAGAAAAGAATCTAGTGAAATCATTCAGAGTTTATACACCTTTGAGAAAAGGTTTTCTAAAATTAAGCTGAGAAAATATTCAAAATTTCAAATTGAAATTACAGAAGTTAGAGCTTGAAAGGAATGGAATAACTAGAATTCCATGCAATTTTTAGAACATGAATAAATTGAATTCATTACATACATAAGTTTGAGAGAAAAAAAAATATTTACCTCTCTTAATATTTCCTGCTGCCGTATGCGAAGACGCTCACGTTCCATCTGAAGTCTTTGTAATCTGATTTTTTGTTGCTGCTGCTGTGCAGTTGGGCTGCTCAAGGAAGATAATGATGCTCCAGCAGCAGAAGCTGCAGTGATCTAGAAAAGACATATTATTCAATCAATTTTGTACTAAAAGATGCAAAAAACATATACCATAAATATTATAAATTTTTTTAAATCAATCAAAAGTTTTCAGAATAAGTATATTCCAATGTATAGAATGAACGCCTTAACATTTTCCCACTGATATATATAATTTTGATAAGGAGTTATAAATTTTTCATCACATCGCACACTCACGAGCCAAACTTAACAAATTAATATGGCATAATCATTATTACAGAGCCTTTCCCTTTTCAAGAAATTTTACAAATAACAAGCTAAATAGTAATCTGATGAACCCAAACCAAGATCCAATCCCCCCCCCCTCATGATCAAGAATGTGTATAGTCCTGCATTGACATGAAAAAACAATTCTTGTTTATTACTGATGGACCTCTGCTCTAATTGCATCAAGCAGTTTAGTTAATCAGTGATATGTATTTTGAAATAATATATTGGTTGAGAAATAGTAAAAAAACATCTTGGTAATTTTATCAAATTGATCATACATCCTTTTGTTCATGAAGATCAGCTGTACTTGATATTGATTGTTCAATGCACTTTATAAGCCATCATTAATGCCAACATAATGAACAGTTTTGTAGTTCATATGGAGTCAGATATAATTTTTTTAAATAGTACAGCCATTTATTTCAAATTCCCTTTAATGGATTTATACTATTGCATATAATCAACTTCAATTGAATAATCAGAAAGCTGCTAATTTTTATCAAGAAAATCCAACTTCCTCTGCATAAAACTTCAGAGATGGATCAGATAGAACTTCAGATCAGGAAACCACAATTTTTTAAGACTTTTGTTTCAGACAGCAGATAACTTTTTTGAACTCATATTTGCAATTTCTCTTTTTTCAAAAGCATATATGTATGAACATACGCAAGCACATACAGAAAATTATAACAAAAGTACTCTATCTTTTTTCCAGAAAAAAAAAAGCATGTGTGGGGGGGGGCATTGTTGTTCTGTCGATTATGAAACAATATAAATTATAATAAAATGTTTGAATTCAGAATGATATTTTTTGAAAATAACTGAAGTGGAATCGGTTATTATTCAGTTGCCAGTGAATAATTAAAAAGGAAAGAAAAGACGTTTTCGTATTCAGAAACAATATTTAAATTTAGATAATTTAGTAAACATGGATAAATTATGCTAACAAAGATTTTATGCCAGAAGTTTTTTTTCTTTCACTATCTTACAAATTACAAACTTCTTTTGAGAAACTCTCTTTAAAGATACGTGTCAGCTTAGACTTAAAATGGAGTCAGAACAGAAAAATGTTTCAATTCATACGCTGAAATCGAATTTGGCTTTTTACAGAAAAACTGCTATGCTATCAGTAGTTTACCCCCAAGGTGGAAGTAGAATATAATTTCTTTCAAATATAGGGATAACATATTGAATTAGAACTAAATGTAATGCATGCTACAATATACTTAAGAATGTATCATTAATAAAAGCTTTTATCACTACACTTTTTTTTTATAGAGACTTTGAAAATAATGGCAATTTGCTTATTAAATAAATATATATAACTACTATAAATTACAATAAAATTTTGACTTTTTTTTTTTTTTTAAAAAAAGATAAGTTACTTCATTCTACAGCATAAATAAATAATCAAAAACAATTATTCTTCAAAACAAATTGTAGAGAAATATGAGTTATGTATGCAATATCCAGACGTATTAAATACTCAAAAATGTATTAATTTTGAAAATTACAGTTCTAATTTGCGTATTTCAAATTCTCAACATATTTTCAAATTTTTTAAACCCCCTTTTCCATTTTATTCTAATGATTTGAAGAAAAGTAATTAAATAAACATTTAAATCTCATAAAAAAAGACTAATAAGTTAGTACTAAATTTAGTATAAATATAAGCTTTAGTAAGGTTTGCCATTTATTTAAAATTAAATTTAATACAATTTATCTACTAACTCTTCAATGTACAGTAATTAATAATGTTTCAACAAAGCTAATGAATTTGCTATAAAAAGAATGTTTTAAATTCAAAATTCATATTAACTGATGAAATCATAATATTTCAACACACATACATACACAATTTGCATGTTCTTTACTAACTTCTTAAAACTATGAATCTAATTTAAGTTTACTGAAATCATATTTAAAAGCAACATTTTAAAGCAATAACATATTTGTAAACTTTTTTGTTATATTTATCTTTTCATACCAAGTTCTGTTTTATACTTGTTCAAAAAAGCCAATATAAATTAAAGACTGCACATTTTGGTGATCAAAGCTTAAGCTAGATAGCTTTGAAAAGTCACCCATCATTGAAACACTACTAACAGCCATTACTTTCAACAGGATTTTAATCTCTTAGCAGTAACATACAATAATCTTTGTTAACAAAAGTACTCATACATAATTTGTGTCTTGGAGATTTTTATGTGCTCCTAACATCTTAAAATCAAAACTGCAAGTTATTTACAGCACTGAACTCCCCTCTCCCACTCACACACAAAATCTTGACATTGTAAAGATTTTTTTTTTTTTTGCTGTATCAAATTAAATTTAATGTTTGATAAAGAATCCAACCAATTCAAGTACATACAATTAAGTTAAAAAGGAACTTTAAAAGGTACAGCATAATCAATAAAAATGTAGGACATCAAAATAACTAAATTAGTTTAAATAAAAAATCAGCTCAAAACACCATGAATTATTTTCTATTTTTAAATCATTGCTTTAATAAACAAAAGGCTGTAAATAAAAAAATAATAATAATATATTTAAAAATTATTTTTACCTGTGATAAAGGTCCAGAAAGGCTTAAAATGTTTTGGACTTGCCCTATAGAACTGTTTCCTAATACTGGCACTAAAGGAGGTTGTTGCAATTGTACAGCTGAAAAAAAGATATATTATTCTAATTTCATATCTTACAATTAATTACTTATATACTTCTAGGATTTTAAGAAAAATTAATTATCCTTAACAGTAATAGTAAATATTGTAAAATTGAATAAATAAATACATAAAACTTCTCTACCAACAGGCATTTTTCATTACTGATGATTTCCAGTTTGTTACAACAGTAAACATTTTTTAACTTTTCTTTCTTCATATTTCAGAAATTAATTATATATTTGAAATGCCAATTTATATGAATGAAAAATCATTTATAGCATTAAGCTAACAATTCTGTCAGTAGTAAATTTCATGCAAAAAAATACCTGTCTTTATCAGTACTAACAATTTATTCATAAATGTCTGTTTCCACCAAAATCACAATAAAATATCTGCTTTTATCATTATTAAAAAGTAAAATTGAATGTCTCTTCATTATCAAAATGAATTTTTGAATCATGCCAGATGCTGCAATAATTAAAATGAACACCATCTTGAAAATGGAATTAAAAAATAAAACTTATCTATTGAACAATTATTGTGTACAATTTTATGGGACATTTATCCCAAATAAAACTAAACAATACAATTGGTCTTGATTGCATAAACAAGTAAATTGAACAAACCGGTGAAATGCCAAACAATTGAGCAGAAATAGAATTGTGTTCCAATATCAGTATTAGAATTAAAATCTGCAAAAGGTTTTATAATTGTATTTTACGTTACTTAATCAATAAACTAACAGTTTTTTTAAAAATAAAATAGCTGAGACAAACACCTTACCAATGACAGCAAATCTAAGTAGATTGTAAATAAAAAGTCTCTAGCCTTTATTAGACAGTAAAAAGTTAGATCATATGCAATAAGGAAACATTTTTTTAAATTTTTTCTCTAAAGTAAAAATAAATAAATAAAAATAATATTTTAGTACCTATTTTATTTGGCTTACAGCATTTGAAAATAATTGTTCAAAGTGTGATTTGTTATGTCATTTGCAATTAATTAAAAAAAATTTGATTAAGTCAAATTTAAAATGGTTTTTAATTATAAACAGCTATTCCAAAGAACAAATTACCACAATTCTGACTATGAAAAAAATTTCATCAATAGATAACTTATGAAAAATAGCAAAAGGGTCATAATATATTTTTTTAAAATCAATTTACACTTTGAAAACTTTTTAAAATATGTTTCAATAATGATTCATTAAAAAAATGTAAAAAAAAAATTATTATGTAATTTTTTACTAATATTAAATTTATTCACTTTACTTACGTATTCTAGGATCATACCAACTTGTGGTACGAGTTTTATGATTAATGAAGTACACTTCTCCTTCTGCAGTTGTAGCTTGTTCCCAGCCATCAGGCAGAGGAACTAAATTTTGCAAATTTATCAGTGAAGATGCAGGACTTGTGCTTGTACTTGAACATGTGATGCCAGATGAATTGGAGAGAGATCCAGTGCTCAATTTTTTGCGTGGGTCTTCCCATGTTGTTGTCTGAGTCAAATGACTGAAAAGCAATATCCACATTTTAGCAAATATTTAGACATAGAGAAAATTAGCACAAAAGATAACAGGATAAGAAATAAGACATTATCAGCCAAAAATTTGCTCCAGATTTTTTTTTATTAACTGCTACAAACTATGAGGGAACATAATAATATTGTTAATTTTTTTTAGTAGTTAATCACTGGGTAGCAGTCAATGCATACCAGACATTATTATCTTAATAACTTCAATGTATTACAAATAGAATAACTTTAATATTACAAATAAATAATTATTAATTTTGAAATAATATACAATACATATCAATAATGATTTCCTTCTTAATTTAACCATATATAAATTCATTGGAATCTTATATAAATTTATGTAAAATGCATAACAATTCTGCATTGATCCATCACTATAATTTTAAATTATCTTGTTTATAAATGAAAAATATTTGTTTTGTTTATTTTTTAATTTCTATACACAAAGTTAAATATATAACAAAATAATAAGTGTTTTTAATAAATTCAGCAATATAATCTTTTTCAAACCATTTACATATATTAAAAATGTAGCAATTTAAAATGGCACTTTTCCGTTAGCCAACCACCAGCAAAATATCTGCAAAGAAATTTGGCAATTTTTGGCTTTAAAATCATTGTGAGAAATTAATTCTACACTGTTCGCCAATTTTTCACTGCTGTCCAACTAATTGAAAAGTACTTTTAACATACTCACTTCTGCTAAATAATTTGACATTTTTAATTTCAAAAACACAAGCACATAAAAAAAATATTAAAAATTGATAAGCCTTTTAAATTTAAAGCGGATTATATGCTATATAATAGTGGCATAAAAACTGTATTAACAAATTTTATTAGTATTGACATAAAAAAAGATAAATTTAAATTTTTTAATAATTTAGCATTTATTTGATGAGAATTACGAAATAAGCCATTAATATAGTATAAGTCATAGAATATACCTTAATTACAGAATTAAAATGTATAAATTAAGTATTTAAAAAATGAGCTAGGGATTTAGATATGTTTTAAAAAAGAAATTTTAAATTTATTTTCATTAAAAATAATTGTGATATACTTCCATGTAAATAATGTAAACAATTAAGAACTAGGCAACTTTTTAAAAAAACTCTTTGCAAGAAAACATATAATAATATATAAAAAGATGGATTTATGCCAAAGTTGAAAAATGTCAGAATGCACATAATGAAAAACTTTGTTAACAACAAATGCTAGGCCTTTTGCATGCACATTCAGAGCAATTAGCTATATAAATTTTTAGTTCAAATAGCACAACATGAATTTAAACAATAAAGAAATAGCAAAACTGTGCAGCACACCCATGAAATCTGAACTTTAAAACCAGTAAAAATTAAAATTTTCATTAAAATTTAATTTTTTCAAGTTTTATATGAAATAAAGTCATAATATAAATTAGATGCTGTTCCCAATAAAATCAATTTCTATTTCATTAATTGAATATGTTAAAAAATTTGGATGAATTTTACTAATAATTATAAAAAATACATTTAAATTAAATGATATATTGTAAATAAAATTTGCTAATGTTGCTCTTAAAAACTATGCAGTCTAATCATCTAGTCTTATTAGATTGATTTTCAATCTAATCTTCAGCTTATATTAAAGTATAGCAAACCAATTCAGTTTATTTAACACAACATCAATGATTTTTTTTGAAGTGGCAATTAAAAAATATGAACATGATTATATTAATTTTTTTTAATGTGGGGATGTGGAAAGAGGGAGAATAAAAAGAAGGCTTTTGCCTAAATAATTAAAATTCCCTATGACATAAAACAATGTTAGGAGCAATTTTATTTGTTTATGAGTGAGTAATAAAAAAAAATCCATATACAATTTTAAATCCTTGTTATATTTATACTAATACGGAATAATCATTATATTTTAGAAAAGTCAGAACACATTAAATGTGTTTATACTTATTGCATTATTAACATTTATTTTTATAGAATATCAAATAAATAAAAAATTCCTATTAATTCTTTATATTTTCATTTTATGTAAAAAAGAAAATACATTTTAAATGACCCTGAATGATATGAAATTTCAAATGTAATTACTCATAGAATATGAGATTCCTAAATCATTATTTTAATAGGAATGATTTTAAATTTCTACAGGAAATAATATATAGTTATAAGTAGAGTATCACACTCCATCTAATCATTCTAAATATTCTTTAAGAAAACCCAGATTTTAGAACACCAGTCTTTTTAATCTATGAGCCTTGGCCATCTTGGTCAACAGGGATCAAATTTGGGCATTTTAGGGTGGTTAAATGAATTTGAGAGGTAAAAAGTAATTCTTGATAAGTACTCCTTTAAAATCTTTTAACCGCTCCCAAGTTCTTGAATCAGCCTCTAATCTAATGGGGTGATATTGGAGTCAAGGTTCAACTTTTGGAGTAATAAGATTCTTAATTAATAAAAATGGGATATTCATAATTTTTCTCACTACATTTCATATGTATGTCAAAATGAAAGCTTGAATAAACGTTTAAAAAAATCTACTTTATTTTTATAATTTTACAAGTTTAAATACAAGAATTTGTAAGTTTTAAAATGTATTGATACTAATTTTTTATTTCAAATGTAAGAAATTTAGTTGACATAATTAAAATAAAGACATTATATATATATATATATATATATATATATATATATATATATATATATATATATATATATAAATAAATATATATATATAAAGAGTGAGAGAGAGAGAGAATTGGTCATTCTCTTACGAGCCTGAATAGTGATCATAAACAATTCAAAATAGTATTTTTATAATGAATTGAATTTAGATTTAAAATATTGTCTTTTAAAATTATCGAAGGAAAATAAATAAAAAATGACTGAATACAACATCAGAGTTCTTTATAAGTCAAAACCTACATTCTTATCGATTTGCATCACTCAGATGACGCTACTTAGCTTTCTACTGAGTTCAGTAAAAGCTAAAATGAAATTTTATTCTTTCTTATGTAGTTTGGTTACAAACAATAACATCCTAAATGATATTTCTAACACTTGTTTTTAACCTAAAATGTATTCAAAACTAAATTTTTTTTAAAAAAATGCTAAAGCTCAAAGAAATATTCAATACTAAATAGTTATTTATTCATAATGATTATAAATAATTATTCAAAAAAGATTAAGAAATTACAGCACAGGTAGGTAATTTTTTAAAACCTGATAAATATATTAGAGAGAAATATGTAAACTTCTAATCAGAAGGTATTTGCTTAAATGCACACTAATTCAAACATTGCCATTAATCAATAATGATAACTCTGGAATCACAGAATAAAAATAGAACATTAAATGGTTCTATTTTTTTACATTAAGATTTTAACAGTTAAATTATAATTCTAAGAGACTTATTATTCAGAAATGTCTATAAACATTAAATTCCCTGTTATTAAATAAAAAATTAATATTTTTATGGTTTAAAAAAAGAAAATTAAAATGATACCAGCTAAGTAGTTGCATAGTCGTTATTTAAATCGCATAATTTTGTTTTATTTCACAATATGCATATGTATAAAACAAAAACAGTGAAACAAAACCAATAAAATATATTTCCACTTTTAAAAACTTAGAAGCATTTAAGTCGATTAAATTAAAGATGATTAACTGGAGCAAACTCTAAGTTATTACCCCCCTCCCACAATATACCAAATAAGATGCACAATTTTTTCAAAGGATTTTTAAGCTTACAGCTGTATTTAGTCTATTTTTACTATCTGAAATTAGAAGATACTGTTTATAGTTATGGCATTTAACTTATAATGAATGATTAATAAAAATACAGAAAAATACCACTTGGAATATATTTCTATGAACTGAAATATCCTTGAGGCACACACACACACACACACAAAAAAAAAATGAAACTAAAGAGAAATATATACTGATCAATAATTTTGACAATGACAGAAATTACTTTATCGATAAATTTTACATTTTAAGTACTTACTTGAGGAAATATCTTTGCCCAGAGGCAGTTCTTGCCATCTCCCACCCTTGAGGAAGAGGTATATTATCAGTGATATCATAACTTTGCTGTCGTAAATGTTGATGTTGAGCAGCATTGTTGTTGTACGTTTGTTGCAATGAAGCAGGGGATGAATGGGCTCTTGGATGATTGATAGGTAAACCACTTGGATGTTGAGGAGGAGGAGGAGGAGGTGATCCAACAGAATTATTATTGCTACTACTCTGATTGCTATTTGTACTGTTAGTAGCATTATTATTGCTCTGAACGACAGGCGGGGGTGGGGGACTGGAATAAGTATTATCAGTGCTTGATTCCCGACTATGTGACGCCGACTTGGAACCTCGATCAGGTTGCTGAAAAAATGAAGGTGGCAAATTTCTCATACGCATAGGCACACTTTGATGGGCTTGAGTTCCTTTTGGCTGCATTACAGCCTTAAAGAGATCGTCCAAGTTCGTCTCGCTGTCACTTCGTATCCTGACGATATGATTGCCTTGTTTCTGTTCGATAACATCCCGCTGTTGGGACATGGTAAATGCAATATGATTAAGATATATTAAGGTATGAAGGAATAAATGAGGTAGAAATGAATGCTGAGAATGCAGATGGTATTTTTGTAACTAAAAAAAAAAGGCAAAAAGTAGGAAGAAAAATAAAAAAAAAGGCTACTGATTCAATTCACATCACAATCAGAGATTGATGAACTTGTATGCTGCCACCAGACAACTTGATAATCGAGAAGTCGTCCACAAGTGCAATACGCAGCAAGGTGTATAACTTTTCAAGTACGCGCTTTGCATTATGGGAAATATGTATTAAAAACACACGTTTTTCAGTCTAAGGGTAATAATTTGAAATGTTTAAATCCTCATATCTCAATGTTAATAAGGTCTTAATAATTAGTTGAGAAACCTGGCTTCACATATCTTTTAAATGAAATATCCGATGACCCCTTCCCCCTGAAAATAAAACTGCATTCTGCACAATTTGTTTGGATAATATTTGTTAAATATCAATTCAATTAAAATATAATAATACAAATAATTTTTTCCAAGTCTTTGGATCAAAAGAGGGAATTCTTCTTCCGTACAACTCAAAAGTTTTAAGAAACAAAGGAAATTCAAGAGATTTATCAATATGACTAGAAAACTTAAAATAATAAGCAAATAAAAATCTATCTATTTGTTATTTAATGTTTTATTCACAATATAAGCACTGCTAAAATTGCTTCGTTAGCATCCTGACAAATGTTCATAATGAATACCTCAATGTGCAGCTCTAGTGGGCAATACTTTCAAAATAATTATTTCGAATTTAATATCCCTTTCAAAAGAGAAATATTGATTAATTTATCAGCTTTTTTTCTTGTAGTCATAATTTATTATTGAATTTACCGGGTTTTTTTGCAGTAATAATTTTTTTCAGTTAAAATTTTTCATCACCAAAAAAGTTATTTTAATATGGGGATTTTTTTATATTTATTAAAAGAAAAATGTAATATGCCTCAAATTCCTTTTTTTATAACTTCATAAATTTTAATTTTTGATTTAACATGGAATTTTTTTAATTAACTAAGTATTAGTTCATTCAATCTCGTCTTTTGATTCGTTAATCAGACTCGATGTTTTGAAAATAATGTTTATCGGCTTTTGTTTACATTTGTTATAGAATTTGAGGTGAAAGCATAATATTTATCCTTATAGTTTAATACGATGTCAGGTGGTCCGAATTATTATTTTGCAATTGTTGGTTATAAAGATAATCCGGTGTTTGAAATGGAATTTGGCCCATCTACTAAAACTGATGTTAAAGTATGTAATTTGTTATTTTTATTGGGAATACAATCAAATAGACATTTTAGTTTCCTCCTCTATTTCTTCTCATCATATGCTGGTTTTTAGACTAATTTTTCCTTGTCAGTGACAAAATGAGGCTGGAAAGCAGATACTTTATATCAGCTTATTAATTTTTTAAATCAATAATTAATATAAGTCTTATGGAATTTTTTTTGATTTTGTTATTTATTTTTGCGAAAGCTCTTTAATAAATGTGTTTGCAAAATTATTCTAATTCTGAGCACATTTTTATAAAAATTGCTATAGTTTTAAAGTAGTATTTTTATTTGATTCCATATTCTTATTACTTGTATATAAAATAGATTTTTATTGAGAATTTTATTATTCATATCTATTTGAAAATAATATTAATATTTTTTATATATTTTATTGCATGTTTTATTGAAATAATATTGTTATACAAAGGAATAAAAGCAATAGTAACATTGAAATCAAATTAATTGGATTGTATAACTTCTTAATTCCATTAAATGTAAAGATATTTTATTGAAGAGTTAAAGCAATAATTTTTTTGCAGAAGTGCTTAAAGATAAATATTTTTTTTAAAACTAGATTTCTTTCAATATGAACAATATAAAAATATTGAATACGTAATATTGAAGGAACTTATAAAATTAGGCTATAAAAATACTCACTACAAATATTTTTATTCTATTTTTCTTAATTTTATATTAATTCTTTTGGGCAGGATATCTCTATTCTAGATGTTTCTAGGGACAGAGCTTATGCCAAAAGAATCATCCCATAGAACAGGGATTTTATATCACTAAGCCTTATTTTAAAAAAATAAATAACTAAAGTTATAATAGCATGATTTTGGGTACCTATTTAGATTATTATTTCAGCAGTCATGCACATTATAATTGGTATTTTATAATCTTTTTCTTTTAATTTACATTAAAATAAATTTTTAGAAATTTTTTTTCATTGTGAAATAATTTTTCAGAAATCTGATTCTAATTATTTGGAAATTTAAATGAGCAAAATATATTTATTAAGCTTTAAAATAAATATTAAAAAATGAAAAAAATGCAGATCAAAATAAGAAAGATGGCAGGTATAGAATGAGCTCAGATTCTGATAAAATGAGTGGTTTGAGATATATTTTGAGTGATTCTGATAAAATATCAGAATCACTCAAAATCTAATTCTTTAGATCATTAATCATTACTCTCATCTGCCCCACTAATTCCTGAGATTCATAATGTGAGATTTTCTTTTTCAGATAAGTATTGCTTTTTTGCCATTACAAATTGAATTCAAGGTATTCTGAAATAAAAATGGAAGTACTTGTTAATGCTATGCTAAATGCAACAGAATGGTGACAAAAACCAAACAGACACTACATAGTAGCAAAAATGAAATTTGGAGTGAGATCAGAAATGTGGGAATGTTTCTATCCCGTCAAAAGTTTAAGAATCCAGCTCGGTTTAATTACATTATGGTTACCTTTCCCCCCTACCCTCGCACGCAACAGCTGCTGAATGAAATACTAAAATGTGGCAGAATATGAGCTAACTGAAGGTCAAGGTGCTAAAATTATGTTCATTTCAAAAGTAGTGTATACAGGGAACTAAGTAGTAGATTTTACAAATCATTCCACCATAATATGCACATATGCATAAACCATCTCCTAAGCCAGTCGTCAGGAAAATGCAGCTCCAGAGCCACATGTGGTTCTTTGGCTCCTTAAGTGTGGTTCATTGTTTATATTAATAAATATTTATTAAGTATGAAATTTAGTTTTATTTAGTGTACTACGTAGTTAGTATAATAAAAGTTTACTAAACAAGCAGTTTGGCTCCCAATTTTTTAAACAAATCATTGTAATGTTCATATTTGGCTCTTTGGCTAATAAGTTTAGCGACCACTGCCCTAAGCTCAACTGCTTGTGATGCAGGAGTAGTTGTAGGTAATGCATATATGACATGCCTGTGTTGAAAGAGTTATCTTGATTAGACATTAACGAATTCCCAAATAAGTACAGTTTTCAAACCTTCAAATCAGTTTTTTGTTTTGAAGGTGGAATTTTAGTTCTCTTGAAAGACTTTCAAGAAGTAATATTTGATTAAGTTTGCTCATGGAAATTATTTTTTTATTTAAGAAATTAATCAAAAATGTAATCATTATGAGATTCAACTTAAAATAAATTTTTCTGAGTACAAATTAATAAAAAAAATTATCAAATCAGATCAATTCAAATATACCATATTTTTAATTATATTTTGATGATTGATGTACATTTAATAGGCATTATCAATTTTAAAAAGGAATATGTTTTTTTCCATTACTTCCTCTTCTTTTATGAATTCTCACTTTTTTATTTTCTGTAAATTATTTTTTCTATTATTTAATAGAGAAATGTTAAGAAATAATTTTAATTATCAATTTTAACTATTAGAGAACGGTAGATATGATGACTTCAATTCTCATGAGCAAATTTAATTAGCTTTTCCTCTATTTTTGGTTGTTTATTAATTAAAATCCTTTCAACATAAAACATATGGTTAGAAAAATGGAATAAAAATTATATATTTGAATTATTCTATTAAATTAATTAATTATATTTTAAAGAGATTGTCTTAATACATTAAATTATATAAATAAATTGAAAGAAATACTGCCTTATAATAACAATACTTAGATATTGATTACATTAATAATAATAATTAATTGATTATTGCTAGTATGAATAATTAAAAAATCATATATAAATTAAGAATTTTCTAACTATAAATGATTTGTTTAAATTTTTTTTATTCAAATAAATTGCCTATATGTTATTAAGAGTTTATTTGTATAATTTTAGAAAGAAGATCATCGCCATTTAAGTCAATTTATTGCTCACGCTGCATTAGATTTAATTGATGAACACATGTGGCTGACAAATAATATGTACTTAAAAGTTGTTGATAAGTTTAATGAATGGTATGTGTCAGCCTTTGTAACAGCAAGCAGTATCCTTTCAAAAAAATATTATATAACTTAATATGTTTTGTTTTATTGCATTATAATGATTAAAAAAATGTATTAATATATTGTGTATGTATTTCTTTGTTTAAATCTCATCAGTCTTTCTATGTTTAGTTTTATTTTCAATGATTTCATTTAATTATATTGATAATTTAACATATTTAATTATGACGTTCATCATACTTTCCTTTTTTTTTTTAAAGTACAAAATAGCAATAATGCACTTTTCAAATAGAAACTTTATTGGCTGTTTTTACAAAAAGATTGATGCACCAACAATTTAAATCTGTTTTGTGTATAAAAAAGCTTTCTGTGACAAATTAATACTCTAATACGTTAATAAATAAAGATTAAAATGAAATCTGCTATGCCTATTTCAATGCATCATGTCAGAACATCATTTCTTGAACGGCCAAGCACCATATGCTCAAGCGAGTTAAATTATATTTTTATTCATTTTAGTTGTTTCATTGAAAGAGTCACTTTAGTACTGCAAACGATCCAAGAAAAACATTGTCTTGTATTAATTGTTAAAAAAAATATCCCATTTCCTATTTATTTCCTTTCATATAATCATGTGCTCAAAATTCCATTTTTCTAGGTTTTATTTGCTGTAGTAATTAACTTATTTTTATTAATCAGAGCTTTTGTAAATGGAATGGTAACGCTTTACTAAAAGGTGAATTTTTTAGGTGCTCTTGCAGATAATAATTTTTTTATTTTTTGTGTATGGATTTTTGTTGATGCCAAAAACCTTATCCCTAAAACAGCATCATGTTCTGACATGATGATAAATTAGTTTTCTTATTCTAAAGTATAGAGCAACTAAACATACAAAGCTCTTTTAATACACTTACACTTTCTGCATTTTAGTTTTATTTATTAAACTTATTTTAATGATTAAATCATTATTTTCACTCTCAAACTTTTTTTCTTTTTCTTTTAAAGTGAAAACAAGTGTTGCATTGTGAAGAAATGAATAAAACATTCAACTAAAATAAATTTGTAACAATTTCGGTTTTTTAAAAAAAAAAGATTGTTATATAAAATTTTATAAAAACTTTCACGAAATACATTTTTAGATAGTTGATTTGAAGAAAAGTATTTTAAATAATTTTATTAATAACATTTGAAAGAGGAATTTTTTTGAATAATAATACCATATAATTAAGTATATAATGTTTAATAAATAAATTTTTTTATAATAATCTTTTATTTTTTAACATCAGTATGATTTTTTTGTTAGTATTTTATAAATTTTTGTTTATCATGAATTTGAATATTACCTTAACAATATAAAGAAATGCGTTTTGTTATGCTTCATGACCAAAAGAATGATGATGGAATAAAAAACTTTTTTCTTGAAGTTTATGAAATATACATTAAAGTAAGTCTCTCTCTCTCTGTCTTTTGCAGAATTAAAATTATATTTCAAAGTCCAATCAATAAATTAATATGTATTTAAAAATTGCTGATTAAACTTATATGAAGTAATATCATAGTAAAATTATAAAAAATATAGCAAAATTATAATTTAGCCATATTTTTTAATGATTTTGATTTTGTTAGCAATTTTAACTTCAAAATACTTTTTACCTTTGTACTTTTGTTAATCTAAATACATTTTAAAGCTATCATATGTTGAATCTTTTTTTAAAAATAGTAATAAAGTATTACATTTAATATAATTTTATGTTATACGCATTATTGAAAAAAAAAAACCTGATGATGCAATGATTAAAATACCATTTAAACAGTTTGCTTATGATATTCTGAATAGTTTTACAAATGAGATAAAAGTTAAGGAATTAGTTAGCTCCTTTTCTATATTTTGAGATTAATCCTCTAATTTTGCTAAGTTTATTTCATTGCTTTTTTTTATGGATGGTATACTTTATATGTACAGTTTTTACTTTTAAGTAACTTTTATTCATTCATACAAATCATGTGCCCATAATCAACTAAGATTTATTTCTTCTACTGTTAATTAATTTGTCTCTACTATCACCCAGCCAAACATTTTATTTCAATTCATGTGAGTGTTAAAACTGTTGCTAATGGTGGGTGATAAGACCAAGATCTTCAGAATGATGCAGCTTGTTTTAAAATTAGGTCTTTTGCCAGAAAATATACATCTGTTTTTTAATATCAAATATAAAAAGAATGCTTATGATTTTCACTAACTTACAAATTATAGTTGAATTTAAATGGATTATTTCCTATTGTATTTTCATTTAAGACAATTTTTGCTGAAATCTGCTATGCACAATGCCATTTTATTAATTTAAATAAGAATGCAGTATTAAAATATGTAAAACTGATTGTTCAATATCATATCATTGAAAAATTTGTCACCTTACTTTAATAAGTAAAATTAACTGGGGATATTTTTTAAAAATCTATATTTTATTAATGAATCATTGTTTACATTTTCGTGAAGCTAAAAATTTATATTCATATTTGTAAAAAAAAAGGGGGGGGGAATCAACTTTACTGATTACTTACAATAAATGGGGAAAAAACTGTTTCAAAGATTGCTAAAAATACACACACACACACAGAGAGAGAAAGAATACTTGAATTACCAAAATTTTATAAATGGAGCTTTTTTTTTAAAGTTCATAAAATTGCTAAATAGGATGAATCGAGTGAGAACATCTCTCTTTCTCACAGGAAATGTTCATTAAATAACAACAAAATCGTTTAAATCGTGATAGTTTAGTAAAAAATCGTGATAGTTTAGTAATATAATAAGTGTAAATATTACTTGAGAAAAATATATTTATGCATTAGTCCATATGCATCCTGTAATTGTTGACACAAAGCATATTCCTGAGCTTTATTGTTAAGTGTTTTCAGTATTTACTCTTTCAAATAAATAGGTTCCATTTGTCAAAAGTTTTTTTTTTTAATCTTGTGTGATGATCAGAAGAAAATACCAAGTAATAACTGCACCTTCATTTCCAGTTTATTTGAAAAATTATCTGGTGTTAATAGCATTAGTCTAAACCATTTAATTTTTATCAGTTTAAATCATTAACTCTTAAATTGATTTTAATCCTTCTCTTGGTAATAATAATTTTTATTGTTTCTATCATTAAGGAGTTAAATAAAAACAGTCACCTACCTGCAAGAATTGTTCAAAAATTGCCTTTACTTTTATCCATTATTACTTTATCTTTCTTATTAATCTATTTGAATACTAAATGTAAGGGCAGCATTATTCTAGCCTATCTTCATTAGCTATAGGCAGGTTTTAAATTTGAATAACTATAAAATTGATCAAATTTAAAAATTCTGCCTAATACTATTTTTCTATTCACTGATTCAATTAGTATTTAAATTATCAAGCTGACAAATTTATTATTCTTGAGTCACTGATTTATAAACTATATATGTACATGGAATCTTATTAAAAACATTTATTTTTCTTTTCAGCATTCCATGAATCCATTTTATGAGCATAATACTCCAATTAAATCTGCTGCTTTTGAGAAGAAAGTTCATTTCTTTGGAAGAAAACATTTAATAAGTTGAATTTATAGACTAATTTAATGTCTGCCATCATTCTTATATAAATTATAATTTATATTTATTATGTAATTTTCCTCTGTACATATAGAAATTGTGTATTATAAAAATATATATATAGAACTTTATATTAAAGTAATTATTTTTTGTTCTTTAAAACCCGAGTTTTTAAAAAATTTCCTTTGAAAAATATTTATTCTTCACAACATTCTATTAAACAATTTGTATTGAATATATCAATTAGTACACAATTTAGTACTTTATTAGATTTTCTAGACAAAATTGAAAGAATCCTTATTAAATCTACCTGCTACTCATTACAGTCTATTCTGTTATGTCTTAAAGTAATATTGTATCTTTGAGGTGGTAATTATTAGGAAAAGATAATTAAATCCTAGAAGCATAAAGTACAATAATAATGTCAATTACTCAGGATTAGGGTTTATGAGAAAAATGACTTTTTGTCAAAAAATAGAATAGGAATTTAATTTATGTAAAATAACACAAAACAAAACCAATATCAAACAATATATATATATATATAAATTAAGGATTACATAAACATATTACTTATACAAAATGTCAAACACAAATTTAAAATAATATTTGTATTGTTTTCATGAATTTTAATTTCTTCTAAGAAAATAGGATTATATATATATATATATATATATATATATATATCCACCACTGAATTTTAGTTTTGTTCTTATTTTGGGCTCAATATTGCAAAAAAATTGAAAATACTGTTTCACTAGCTACAATTATAGTTTTCATGACATCACTAAACAAGTCTTTTTTTTTTCTCCATTGCCTCAAATAATGAAAATTCAGTTTTCACTGTCTTTGGATTTGTAAGATTTTTTTCAGGATCTTCAAGAAACTTACAAATTCATTTTCTGAAGGCTTAAAAAAATTTTACTCTGATGAGTCATTTCAATTTGCTTATCAGAATCAGTTTACACACAAGAATATGGAATTATTCTATACACTATCTTTCCAGGTTACTTAATAATTTTGGTTTTTGAAGCTAAAGAAAATATATTGGATTTTTTTTTATTGAACTAGAAATATTTTGTGGATTTTGCAAATATAGTTAAAGTATTGTTAATTCAACTTTCTTGAATATGTCCTTATAAAGCATAATAATAATTCCAAACTCATTTCAGTGTAAATTTTTTAGTTCATTTATCGGAAATCAAATATACCTCCACTTGTTAATAAATTGACCACTTGTTCCCCTAAGTCTTCAGGTGCTAGATAAATTGGCCCAAAGATGACAAAGTTCTAAAAGTTTAGGATATTCAGCTTTATTCCACATATAAAAAGAACCAAAAATTATTCAATTCTAAAACAACTAATTTATTAGTGACTTACTAATAAATTAGTTAATTAAATCAACTAATTTATTAAGTGACTTACACTCAAACCCAAAGGGAAAAAATCCCTGTTTTTTTTCATGTGAGGAAACACACAATCAGCATTCAGATGCTGGTTATAATTAAATAATGATTTTCCATAGCTTTAATGAGTAGAAAAAACAAGGGAAGGAAGCTACACTTTAACATTACTCGGAATAATAGTATATTAAAAGAAAATTTATATTTACATGTAGAAACACACACACCTGTTTTTCTTTATTCACTATTTAGAATCTTGTAGGATAAAATTTCTATATTAAGGATAGGGGAGAGGCAGATATTAATTACCTCTTATGCACTTTAATTGCAAATTAAAATTAAGGACAGATAAAATAAAATATTTCTTCTCATAATACAAACTATTTATTAATTATTTAAAAAAACATTACAAAGCAAGATTATTATTATTTTTATTTTTAACAATTCAAATATTCATCAATATTTGCAGATTTTTTTTTGTCATTAGTTTCATTTTTTCTTCTTCTTTTGCAACAACTTCATTTGCATTTTTTCAAGTTCCTTTTCTAAGCTGTTTTTGCTTTTCTAAAACTGCATACTTTGCATTTATTAATTTCACATACTGAAGTAAATCGTTTGAAAGCAAAACATTTAAAACTCTCCCATGAAAGTTTATGACATGCATACTTCTTACACCAATTGAAGAATCTTTCAGATTTTTAACTAGCATAACCTTATTGATTCTAAGTCTTCTTTCTACAGTCACACATTGCCATGTGACAACAAAGAGTCGTTTTTACAACTTTCTAAACATCAGGAAATTCTGGCTTCGAAATATTGGAACAGCAATTTACTAATCTATTTTTTTTTCATTAAATAAATCAAGCTATGTATTCATTAGAAAAATGTTAAATTCAATCTTTGCACATTTGAGCATTCTAGCAAAATTTGTGTTTTAAAATAAAGTTGTAACAAATGATCCATTTTTTTTCACATAATCGTGCATTGCTTTTCAGTAAATATGGATTTAAACAAGATGTAGCTTTTAAAACAAAATTTTTGGGCAAACATTAAAACATTTTAATAGTATTCTTACAAATATAAAACATTTTGTCAGAAATCTTGTTTCAGTTTTATTAAAAAGCTTGTAATACTATTCAGATATCTTTTTTTGGGGGGAGGGGGTCATAGATTTAGGATAGGATTAATCAAGCTTTATGAAAATATAAACTAAAATTTTTGCTTTGATTGACATTTGTTTTTCATTAATTTTTCTGCAATAATAATAATAAAGGCATTATTTGTTCTGATATCTGAAATTTTTTAAAGAAGTGGCTGACAAATGTTAGAATATAAAAGATGAAGTTAATTTTAGCTAGTATCAATTTATCCTCACAAGCATTTAGAATATCATTCATGACACATCTGGGCAAAGTTATTTTACTAAAATTGAAATCTACGTATTTCTTTATGTTATCAACTTGCAATATGTAGAGATCAGCATTTTTTTCTTTAGATTAAAAAAAAAGGAGTACAGTTACATTTCTATGTACAGTTTTTAAGAAATTTTTCTAATTTCCCTGTACTTTCCCAGTGCTCCTAGATCAAATCCTAGCACTATTAAAAAAATATATAAAGGCAGAAATAAATAAACAAGTAGAATATTACACTTGTGAAATAAAAGTTTTTTGTTTATGTAGATTTGTACTTATTTAATGAAATTAATACAAAAATAAATCATTTTAAATAGTTTATTTAATGTAAAAATTTTCATTTTTCACAAATGAACTTTTGAGTAAATAAAACTATAGACAAATACAAACTGATGTTTTAAATAGGTAAGCCAATAAGAAATTTTATGAAAGTAAACATTTCAGATACTATAATAAGCTGCTCTAGAAGATTGTTTTTTTTTTTTTTTTTTAATATGAGCATTTAGTTAAATAGCAACATATTTTCATATTGCACCTGAAGCCTTATGCTTTAAAAAATGGTGTACAAAATTCTGGAAAAGAAATACTTTGTTTTTCTAAACTATTACATCTTTACAAAACATTTCATGTACAGCATAAGTAGTTCAATGGGAAAAGCTTCATTTTAAGAAGTGTAATTCTTCAATTGAATCAATAAAACAAGCAGAGTGTAATAATAAATAGCCAAATACAATACAAATCATACACATATTTACAAAACATTTATACATCAAATATACAATTTTTAAAAATTGAACACCAACTAGAATGACCAATATGAAGTCACAACCTTAAAATCTATGATACTTCTGTGACTATTTTTTGAATGAAATGCATACAACTATACAGGGGCTACCAAATCAAATTTATTTACACTTTTGTACCAGTAGAATTTATGAACAAAAATTTGCATGCTCAGAAAATAATTTTTTTAAAAATATTTACATGAGGCAAGCTTTAAATAACAAATTTAGTATATTTTTGTCTAAAATGTTTTCTTTATCTTTTTAATATACAGTAAGTAGTATGTAAAGCAGTGATTTTGTGAATTACAGGAAATAATTATAGGCATATAGAATACAAATTTTAAAATTATTCACAAAACCATGTTTACAAATCCTTAAGGAACTGAACTTGAAAAGCGGAATTTGCTTAAAAAATTAGACGACTAATATATTAATTTAATACTTAGTAATATAAGATCACAAAAATTAACTCAGCATAATTAAATATAGAATAACATATTTTCTTTCACAGAATTATATATAGATATGTATTGATGACAGATAATCATAACACGTTAATTTGCATAATTAAATATCACAATTATGATTTTTATACTAATTTCTTATATAAATATGGGAACTCCTTTATTTCAAAACACGATAGGAATTTTTAAGAATGGAAAAGCAATACAGCTTTAAAGGCATTATGCTGAGAAACAGAAATTAATCCTTTAAAATAATTCTTTCTTGTATGTTAAATTTTAGGACGCCAATTATGATAGTTCTTGAAAATCATTAGTAACATTTACTACAACCAATATTTTAATCTGATATCTAAGTTATGAATTTCACGCTTTACAGAGGGTTCTAAGAGGTTGAGCTATTGATGTGCAAATGTAATTTAATGGAGAATTTCCATGTTATCTACAAGTCATGGATACTATTTTGAAGCCATATAAAAGAGTACAAACAGTTGGATGATTGGACTGCTATTCATCATGAATTGACTGCCTCTTGACTTGTACTACTCATGTTGCTAGCTACACTAGATTTACTAGCTGCACGCTGAAGACTTCCACTACCTGAATCTAATAACAAAAAAATTTCAGATATTAGTAGCTAAAACTACCCTCAATCAAATGTAATTATATATCTAAACATAAAGTAGTCATAAATACTTTATTTTTAAAATCTAAATTAGAAAAAAAAAATAGATTCAATTGATGTATTAAAAATTTTAAAATTTTGAGAGTGAAGCTAGTTTTTTAGTAAATCAAAGTGACTCCTGTATTTTAATAATTCTTTCAGAAATTAATGCCCTAAAATATAAATAATATGTTTTTACATGAACGAAAAGTGTTACTGCTGGAACCAATTATCATTCTTTTACAAGCAGTACAATTTTGAATATACATATTTCAAAATAAAAATAAATAAATAAAAAATAAACCAGTGTAATTTATTTTGAATTTCACTCACAGAAGAAGAAAAGAAACTAAAATAATTTTTACATAAAGCATGTTGTGTTATTATAAATATGTTAATTTTACCTTGACTACTAACAGATGGTGATGATCTGGAATTCCTTTTATTATTATGACCAGCTGAAGGACCCAAATAAGATGCTGGGACCCAACCCTGACTTCCTGTATCCATACAACGTACATACCACCAGCCTGCACAGCCTATCTTTTCTGTTTCCACAATCTGGCCTTCATGCAAAGAGACTTCGCCCACATCTACAGCCTCATAGTCTCCGAGCACAACATACCTACCTTTCACCTGAAATAATAATGTCAATAGGAAGAGGAAAATTAATGACAGATTTAATGAAATAAAATGTTAAAAGAAGGCATCAAAACAATTTTTTTATTGAAGTATTTTGTTCCATTAATATTGCATTTGATTATTTTGTTACAATATAGCAGAAATCCTGGTATAAATCTAGCACAAAATAAGTTACTGCAATTAAATGACATCAAAATATACTAACAAATAGTGAAAGAAAAAGAAATAATATTCGTATAAAGAGGAATCTACATCAAATTCGTATAAAGAGGAATATATTGCAAAATGTTATTTTCGAATAAATCTAAAGATACTATACACACTAACTCAATTCTGATCCATAGAACTTAATTTTTTCTTAATTATGGTAATAAAAAAGAAAATAGTTTTTATATTTCAAGACATAAACATTGCTCTAAAAGCATAATTTATATAAATTGATCTTATTTACATTGTACTATTGCATTACTAAATTGCCCTTTTACACAATGTTTTTTAAAATTAAATATATAAGATAATAAATTACATCTAAAATTGGAAATAGTAGAGAATAACAATATAAATGATAGTATTGATATAAATCATGGCTAAATATAAATAAATCCAACCCATGCAATTCATTTGCCATGAATGGCATTATCTTTAACATTCTTAATGACATTTTAAAAGGCTACCAGTGTTCAATAGTAGGTTAAAAAAACGATGTAAAATCCCCCCTTCTCTTGAAAAAAAAAAAAAGAAAAAGAAAAAAGAGACTTAGTGAAAATTTAAAATTTCCTTTATTGCACTAACATGATATGAGTAATTTCAATAGTTAAGCTTTGTTACTTAAGATATATTTGATTTGTTGGTCTTTATAAAAGTCAAATGAAAATTATTGAAACATAATTACATTTTTAATAAATTACAACAGTAAATTTAATCAATAGGCAGGCCAATAAGACAGAATATCATGTAAAAGAGAAAGAATATAACCTCTGCATTTTGTAGAAAGATATCTCCATCTTCATCTTCGTCTTCAGTTTGAGATAGCTCATCTGTAGACCAACCATCATCTTGATTATCAAGATCTTCTTTCTGAAAACTGTCTTCAGAGGTGAATGTTGCTCTTCTTGTTTTTTCATTTTTATCCAAAATATTATTATTCATTGGGGAATTATTATCCCAACTTTGACTAGAAACAACTTGTGCTCTGAAAGAAACCAGACAATTATTAGATATTTTAAATTAATAACTGCAAATCAAAAGCTTTTATTTTATATGGATGTAATATATTCAAAAGCATTATTTCTTCTACATAAAAAAGAATTTTAAGAAATGGTAATTGTATCAAATTATGAAGATTTTAACATTTTATTTCATCCTTTTAAATATTAAATCATGCTGAAATTTTTCATTAATTAAAAAAAATTCCGAAACAAATAAATAGAATCACTAGTGGTACATTATTACTTTTTCTAGTACAAAAAACATTGTGAAAAGTAGTGTTACATTATTTATTAACGTTTCAATCGGAAATCTATAAATAAATAGGGGAAAGGGGAAGCTCTGAGGAAGAACAGAAATATCGGTATGATGAACTAAACACAATTTTGTAAGAAGTTTTATTTCTGATAATGTGTTGTATTGTTAGTGGTAAAGTTTCTTAAAAGAAAAATGAGTGGAATATTTTTTTTCTTCTATATTTTAAATACCAACAATATAAACTGACTATTAACCAACTTAAATTTTTTTTTCTTCATTAGTTTTTATTTTTAAATCTTTTTTAAATGTTAGGAATTTACAGGTTTATTTTGAAATAATGGAACTTCCATAAATTCAACCTTCAATAATTCAAAATGTTATAAAAGAAATTAACCAAACAAAATAAATAGAAAAGGGTTGGCAAAATTTACTTTTTTTTTTCCACTGTTAGCATTGTATACTCATGATTACATATACTCTTGGAATTACAATAACAACTTAAGTAAATAAGTATTAATAACTGAATGATGAGAAAAATATTTAGATAGAAAAATAAATAAATTCTTGTTTCGATGTTTCTGATTTTAATTGCTGATATCAGTATTTCCGAAGTCCTAAAAAAAGTGGTACCTAAGCCATTTCTCTTTTTCCCAAGACCATACAAGAACCTTTATCATATCTAACATTCATCTTTAGATAATTTTTTTTTTGGTTTTTGTTATCAGTTTACACTATTAAACCCAGCCCCCTTTTGGATTCTTTAACTAATTAATAGATTGTTTATAATAATAAGAACAAGAAAAGAGAATTTGTAACTATTTCACTAACAACAGCAAAAAGTTTTTTTTTTAAATTTCTGATATAAATTTACTTTTTTTCAAGTTAAAGAAATTTTATAACAGTTCAATGATAAAAATACTGTAAGAAACAGATTTACTAAGGAATTGTCAGGCTTGTAAATTGAACTGATTTTGCAATTTCTCATTGGTATAGTCCATTAAAAAATAATTCACAAGAACTTTAACTAAATTAAAAAAAGATTCTTGCATGTAAATTCCATTAATTGTATGTAAAAAAATTAAAGATAAAAGTAATCTCCATTTTAATATTAAAGAAGCATATATGTGTGTCAGCACTCTAAAAATTGTTTCACCTAGAGTTATCAAATTTGGCACAAATATACTTTGTAAGATTAGAATATGTACATCAGAGGAATTTTGTTGAAATTTTAACAAGTTAATAATTAAGCTAGATTTTGATATTTTTTGATGCTAACAGTCAAATATAATATTTCACAAAAACTGGTAATTGCCCCATTTTTAAAAATTGTCTTTGATACTATTAAATAATCTATTTTTTCCCTGTATTTTGGCTTTTTTTTACATAATTTTTAATAGTAGATTTTATTGTTGAACTGAAATTCAAATCCTTTTTTAAATGAGAAATGTCTAACCATATATATATATTTTTTTTATGTCACTGAAAGTTTAGAAAGATTTCTGTTAAACATCTGTATTTAGAACATAAAAATAAAACTAGTACTGTGTAAGTTCGAAGATAACTAAATTTTTAGGTTTTTCTAATAGCGTTATACAAAATGTAAACATAATACGTGTTGTTCCTATTTACAAAACATCATAGAATGGTTTATATACAAATTGAGCAGATATAGTATTAAAATACCTTAGCTTTATTCTGTCATAATCTAATGGCCTAAAATATTATTTAGAGGAATCATGAACATTAAATTATGCATAAGAGATGTTATTGAAAGAATAGTTAACATTTCTGGTAAGCAGACGTATAATCAAAGATGCAATAATCATTGAATTTCCAAAAACTGATTACCTTTTTGAAATAGGCGACTGTGAAATAAGTCCATTTAAGGTTTTTATTTTATCAGAATACATCTTTTTATTTTCATCTAAAAAAAGAACATAGGTCTGTTTAAAAGTTTAAAAAGCAATTCAAATAAAAGAAATTATCAGTCAATAAGAAAATAAAAGATCATTACAAGAAACAGTAATCTTTTTAATTAAAAATTCATTATTTAAAATATTTAATGCAAAAACAATTTACCTTTAAGGTGTTCAAATTGCTGAAACAAAACTTTTTTAATTTCCGACACCCATTTTAATTTAACTTCAGGAGATGGTGCCTAAAAATATACAAATCATATATATAATTTGAAAAATATATAAATTTCAGTTAAATTTGAAAATGAAAATAAATTTCACGTAGATATATTACCTGTAATATATATATTTGCTTACGCCCATGAAGCCATAACTCAAATTTTCGTCCTTCTGCTTTGCTACCATGCATGTTTTCAGTAAGTCCAATTTGAGATGTCTAATATTCATAAACAGTTAAAAAATATTATAGCAACATTCACATATTCTTTCACAATTTTAAAAAAAAATGCTTAAATTTGACAATTTATTTGGAATTTTTTTGAGTTAATCAATAATATTAGTAATCTGTCTTTGTGTATTTGAATTCTTGTTCACGAATTTAAAATTTTTTAGTAAATGAAAAATATTTCAAAGGAGTTAAAATTTATTCAAGAGAATATATTTTAACTTCAGAAATTTAATAAGGGATTTATAAATTTATAATTTTAATAACTCTAGAATATATTTTTTAAATTTGATATTAAAGTAAATATTAATAAAGGCAATAAAATAAAATAAAAAAATAGATATTAAATTAAAAAAAACTACAGATGCAGGTAAATACTCACTTTGAGAGCGTTTTTAAAGGCATAACTCGGGCTTTCTTCACGGCCGTATTTTTTAGTAAACAAAACTAAACCCTGGTACAAGAATATGTACCTTTGATGAGCTTTAAAGCGCAGATCTCTGATGCGATCTTTTTTGTTTTCAACCCATACATTGAATGGACCCTGAAGTAATAATGTACCATAATCTGTTAAGCACCCCTGAAAAATAATAAAACATTTAGAAATTGTACAAACTACATGAATAATTGCATATGAATTTGTACATCAAAATTTTAAAATACTTTTTGTAATTTAAAAAAAAAAATTAACCTTAACCTAATTTCAGTTAAACAGACATAATTAATAGTTTTAGGGATTTAGTTTGAGATGATTTTTTTCCCTCAATCAAATGACAAACTATTATGCATTATTTTAAAATTGAAACTTGTCCGACTAATAACAACATGCGTAACATAATAATTTCTTTTAATATCAAAAACAAGTTTTGCTTGACTTATCTAAAAAATATGGAAACGGAGTAAATATGATTATTTGAATTGTAAAATGGTAATCTCATATTTTGTTAAGATTTTTTGTTTTTAAACCCTTTTCTTTTACAAATATAGACTTTGTTAATACTTCTTTTTTATATATAGAAATGTCTGATATACACTCAACAATTTACAAAAATAAATATATATATATGCATAAATGTTCAATTTGAAAAACTTACATGAAAACCAGTTATAGCTACTTGATGCATGCTATCATTCACATACTTTAGCACAGTTAACATAGTATCTAATGCTTCTTTAAGCTCAGTTATACTTTCCTCACAAAATTTAAGTAAATCCTAGGGGAAAAAAAATTGTTAAAAATGAAAAAAAAAAGTTGCATTTTAATAATTAATAACTAAAACAAATACTTTAAGGTACCTGAAGTAATAGTTGGTATTTGGTAATTCTTTGGACTGGCTTAAGTAAATAGGCACCAAGAGGCAATTTATGACCCAGATTTTTCTGGCATTCCTAAAAAACAATTATGTATTCAGAATAATAGAAAAAATTAATAAGTTTTTCAAGAGGCAGTTTTTTAGCAAGGAGTTTTTTTAAATTAGAAAATGATAAGTTAATAAAATGCATATTTGTACTTTTATGTGATTATGACAGAAGTATTCAATAAACTATTTACTGATATTGAAAGAACAATGATAAAATACACGAATTATCAAATACTTCATAATGAATCAGCACTCTAATATTTGTAATTTTCATAGATTAAGTTAAAGCTGAAATATGTCAGAAAATGAAATGCATGCATGCCAACCAAAAATAAAAACAATGAAATTGAACCAAAATTGCAATAATAAATTCTTTCGCAATAATATAATTAAAAATAAATATAATAAAATCCAATATAAAAAATATAAATTATATTTTTAAGTAGCTCTAAAAAGATTTAAATACATACCTTGAAAAAGGGATTGTCGTCACCACATTGTCTGCGGAGGGATTCGGATTTTGGCTTGTTTAAGCAATAAATGCTATATAATTTATGGAAGGATTCACTCTGAAAAAAAGTTAAGCAAACTTATTTCAAAATATTGATTAAGATTTGATTTAATTCATACATAATTGATAACATATGAATACAAAAACAGGGGAAGAGAACTGGGATCACATTTTCTTTTACAATTTGATATTTAAAACAACATAGCATTTTTTTAAATAGAATTATTTAAATATATTTTATCCAAATTTAATAATATATTCAAATCCAACAAATTTCCAGGAAGAATTATGAAGTATTAATAAGTAGGCTTCATATTACATTCAAAGATTTAAAAAAATATCAGTTTGGTTTTCAAATTTTAAAAATATACAAATATAATTTTAAAAAAATTAAAAATATGAAACTGAGAAAGAATTAAAATTTGTATTTCCCTAACTTAATAGATTCTTTTTTTAAAGGGGATTAATGTGAATGCAAGAAGTTAGGGAAAATTGTCAGATGAGATGGCGATTTATATAAAAAGTGGAGAATATTACAACGTCTAAAACTGATTTTGAGTTGAATTATAGAGCCTTAATTCCCAATGCAACAATGAAATTTAAATTCATATGAGAAATTTATAAAAGTAAAGTACAATGGCCATACACATAGGTTGAGGTAAAGCAGCCAGAACCCTATTTAACGAATCCTTATTTAAACAATTTTGCAATTTAATGGCGTTTTCTTTTTCCTGATTAAAATGCAGGCAAACCTCTATACACAAGGAACGATAAGCCCTCAGTTTATGACATATATCAATAGCCAAAAGATAATTTTCCTTGTTAGTTTGGCTTAGAAAAGTATCGGATTGCTTTGCAAAGTGACAGCTGTATCCATTTTGCACAGAACAGATGAGTAAAGAATAAGTACTTTCAGATGAGTATTTCATGTAAGTTTCAGGGTAGGTAGGATAAAGAATGGTAGGATAAAGAATTCTCTTTTCTAACCGCTCTGCACTCCATAATGCAGAGAAATGAAGTGTATTGGACCCTCGGCTTTGCAAAAATTTTAGTTTTTGAAGCATTCTGTAACATGACAGAATGTCAAAAATGAAAAAGCTTTTTGTTGTGCAAAAAGCTTAACATTTAACGTCAGCATTAGTTACAGTTGTTAAAAAATGAACCCAAAAATGAAAAAGAATCTGTAGAATGTGATGAGCGACCATCGAAAATAAGAAGGACACTGGACACTTTTTCTCTTTCTGTTTTTGAATCTATCTTAGTGGAATGGCCTGGCATATCTTGAGCCCAGAAAATAGACATTAAAGAGTCTCGGACCAAACAAAAGAACCTCTAACTTGACGAAAGAATAATATGATTCATATGTATCCAATGGTAGGATCCACGTTTAAAGAAAAAAATACCTACAGTCGAAAAGAAAATATGCGAAGAAAAAGCAAATGTAACTGAAAATATACAATTTTTTAAAAGTTGTCAGCTTGATTGATCATCCAATATTTCCAGTGTAGTTGAAACAGGACTGTTTTACGATTTTAAACCCTATTAAACACTTTGCTATAAAAATAAAAAAATGATTTAAGGGGGGGGAGCAGAATGAGGATTACGATTTTCTTGCATTTAATGCTGATGGAACTGACAAGTTGAAATTATACATGATAGGAAGGGCAGTAAAAGTGCAACATTTTAAAATTGAAAGACCCTTAAAAACAGAAAAAAAATCATGTGTAACTTTTCCCCTGTTTACAGATTTTTTTGATGTGATAAGTTTACGATGATAGAAAAGAGCAAAAGTTTTTTGTTTATTGCCAATTGTTCAGCACGTCCATCAATTTGTAATTTAAAAACTTTAGATTCGTGCAAATTGTACAAGCACGCTAATGTCACCAGATCTTCATTATCATTTATTCTGTAAAAATTAACAGGTTGCTTATGAAAAATATCACAGCATCGTTGGATGAAACTGAGGAGGAAAGATGCAAAGATGATGTTTTGAATGCTTTATATTATGAAACATTCTTAGGACCAAATAAAATAAATACAATTCTAAAAGTGGTATTTCCAGACCCACAAATGGAAAATGATGAAGAAGACATCTCCCCCCCCCCCATTTGACTTTTCAGAATGTGTTGGCTCCCAAGATACATTTTATCAACTATATCACATGCAAAGTTGCTCTGAGTAGCTGGAATTAGTGTAAATCTGTACATTATTTAAAATCAATGAATAGAAATTCTGAGGAAGAAATCGATAATGAAATATCGATTAAAATTTTACATTTTCTGATGTCTTGAATGGTTTGAACACTGTTAAAACATATCTAATGCAACAGGATGTTAATGACACATTTTTTTTCTTTCCTTCCATAAGTCGGAAAAAAATTTTCAAGCTAGGAATCAATGAAATTATAAGTATGCACTGAATATTATTTAATATTCAATACATACTTATATATTTCAAATTAAAAAGTGTGTAATTATTCACTGTATTTTTAATATGAATATTTTTGTGCTATTGCTTATTAGGCAACCTATTGTAGAAGTTTTTATTGTTTGGTTCCCAATATTACGAATAATCTCCCAATTAAATTCATTAAATGGGGGTCCAACTTAATTATCTTTGGACCTAATTAGTTGAAGGGGGAAATCCTATACAACTTCTTTACACCATCAATTAAATATTAAAACACTAGCTTACGAAAGGAGCTAACACTAATTTTGCTTCAATTATTCCTTAATTTTATTAGCATTTTCACAAAATGAAAAAATAATTTTGCCTTTTATAGGTAAATGAAAATCAAGACAAACAACTGAAAACCTTTTGATAGCATTAACATATATTAAATGTATAGGTCCCTACCCTGCCTTTCCCCCCCCCCCCCATCTGCAATACTAAATTACATTAATTTTCTTACTTTGAATTCTATACAAATTGAAAATAAATAAATACATTTAAAGCAACTTTACACTTACTCTTCTTACAAAGCACCTCCCCACTTGTTCAGGTGTATTGATACAACCTTCAAGGTCTAATAAAAAAGTGCTAAAATACAAAATTCAGTATATTAAAAACACACTATCCATGACTAATAAGAAAGAGAGAAGTACTACATAACTATTTTCAACTAGGTTAATTAATTAAATAGGAAATAAGAATTTATAAAATAAGTAATTTGAAGATTTTAAATTTTGAAATACAAGAAGGAGGAGGAAAAAAACTCCTTCTTACTTGTTATGAAATAAATACAGATCCTCCATATTACCAAAAAGAACTTCCTTTTTATCAAAAAGAACAGAGGGGACTATATCTCTCATGGCAGGATTTTCGATTTGTTTTAAATAACCCTTTAAAAATAAGACAAATAAATTAAAAGAATTTGATTTTCATTATTTTATCAAAATCCTGAATTCTATACGAAGCAAACAAATAAAAGTACTTACATTTAGAATGCTATGTAGTTCAGTAACATACGTTTTTTCAGTTTCAATGAGTTCTGTTAAAACATGGCTGGAAAAAGATAATGGATCAGTATAATTTTATGTGGAAACTGTTAAAAAGTAAACAGACAATTTTGAAATAAAATAATTATTTTGAAATGAATTAGAAAGATGTCATGGAATTTTAAAAACTAAACTATTAGCAATGGAAACAAAAGCAATAAATAGACTTACTTCCTTTTCAACCTTAAGATATCTGCACTATTTCTTGGTGATGAATTGTTGGAAACTGAATGAATAGGCTGAAAATATGAAGCCACTTCTGCTTCGTTTTCTTCAAAGCAAATTTCAATAGTAGCCTAAAACCAATACAATGTACATGAAAATTGTATATTGCATTGTATATTTTTACAGTTTAATTTACAAAATAAATACATTGACAGGATGATAAGCACATAAGGATTACTGATACTAAGTAAAAAACAGTTGATAAAAATGAAAATATGCTAATGTGTCATTACTTGAAAATTTTTGTTTCACAGTAATAGTATGTTTTTTCAAAACATTTAACAAAAATTACAGTAAAAGCATTAACAAACATTTTATAATTTTATAAAAATAAAGTTAAAAAAGAAAATGAAATCTTCGATTGTAAATTTCAAGTTATCATGTGAGAACAGTAGCATTTTTTAAGTAATTATTTGTCTTAATTTAAGTCATTAACCAATTTAAACAAGTTTAAAACAATCAGGGACCTCTCTATCTATCTCTATCCCTCTCTCTAAATATATAATGATATATTTTCTTTTACGTTTTCATTTTCCATTTTTCTAGCCGAAAAACTAAGTTTTGGCGCTCGACCACTTTCGCGATGAAGTAATAGCTAAGATGTCATAATTATTTGCCAGAATTGTATAAATACATCTACTATCAAAGAACCATATGTAAGACTAAAGCAATAATGGTAAAAGCAGGTAAAAAATATTTTTTGCCCGTAAATTTCAGGGACATTAAAACCTCCTAACCAAAACAACATCACGTTCTCACATGATAAAGATATGTTTTCAAATTTGCTATACAACATAGCAAGCATTTTATTTCATAAGTTTTCATTGCCATCTAATGTAAGCTAAAGAAAGAATTCTCACAATACTTAATTCCTGAAATAGCAATGATAAAACAAGAAAAACGACAACATACAATTACTTTTTCAGGAATGAAACATTCTTACATTATATATAGATTTTAAAATCAGTAATATGTAATTATACGTATGTTAAGCAATTTTAAGTACTTTAATAAATTTCTTGAGAAAAATGGACGTTTTAAGGGAAAAAATAGATTCTTAAATTTAGAAATGATCTTATTGAATGAAAAATTAAGATTTTTTATAAGGTATTTCATATAAATCCATTATGCAATCCATACCACTTGACAGAGACATGAGAAAAAGAATATGGGAGCCTTGTTATAGCTTTCAACTTTTGAAACAGGTGTATTATTGGGATTTTGGTAATTTATAAGGTTTGCAGAAGAGGATTTAAGTATTTTGTATCCTGGACAGAGCATATTAAAATGTCCTTCTACTTTTTATTAAATAGGACAGTTTAATTTCACAATTTAACACATTCCTAATATATAAACGATTAATTTCAGAAGAATTTTTAATATTTCATATCATCTAGATCAATATATTTAATCTCATTGATTTTATGAATATTCATAAATTATGATTCCAGACTGCTGGATATACATGTTTGTATCTAATATTATTGATACCTGTTGGCGTTTATAAATAAATGAAAAAATTAAAGAGAACATAAAGGAACCTGCTCAAATATACTTGATAATGTATTAACAATTTCTCAATATTTCATCATTCAAAGAATTTGCTTTCTTTTACAAACTTGTTTATTTGCAATTGGGAAAATAAAGTCTTTAATAGACCTGCTTTCAGTCCCCTCTCAGTGTAGTGGTCCTAAACAGCTGGCTAGTTGAAAAAAGCTGCCATTGGGACTTTTGATGCTTATGTGTCAGTCACATTTGTTTATAACCAATGAAAGTCAAGTCGTTATATTTTGAGAGACATAGGATTAATTTAAAAAAATCACCACTGAATAAAGCGAAATAATTTTAAAAAAGTGCCAACCTTTGTTCCTTTCCTAAAAATTTTCTTATCACCATCTGGAGAAGGTTTTCTAAGAGGTGGATGAGAAGGCACTTTGGGTTCGGGAACTACCGCCTGGATTGGACGTACAGGCTTCACAGCAAGTTTCTCAAGACTAGATTTACGCTTCTCACAAACTGTCTGCATATCTTCAAGTCTTTTCAACACCTATACAGGAATAAAGTTAGTTTATAATGATAAAAAAGAAAAAAAAATCACATTAATTTATAGATTTTCAACTAAGAATAGTAACATCAACAGAGAATTATGAATCTTCAAAACTGAAAAAGCATTAAATGAAGGTTTTAATTCCAAATGATCTGATCTTATGTGCTAGAAACATTTTATAAGAAAAATTGCTTTTTAATAATATTTCAACATTTTTTTTCTTCATACTTTCAATTTTAAAATTAAGAAAATAGACAAGGACATTCAAGGATTTTTAAATCTGTGTAATATTTACTAACTATGACTTCCATTGATAAATGATACATTGAGAGTGATTTAAATAGTTTTTGAAAGTGTTCAAAGTGATCACTTCAGTAAGGTAAGCAGGAAAAATAAGTGAGCTTTTCCTATAATTTGATCGGCATGCATGGAACAAGTCGGCAATAAGTGATTCAACCTTGCTCTCTAATAGGCTGGATTAACTACTAAAAATAGTACACACATGTAATTCCCAATAAGTTCTCAAATTTCTTAGACTATACATGAAATGCCCTCTCCTAAATTCGATCTTTTTTTCAGATGCTCTTAATTGTTCCTTTCTCTATGCTATACAAAAAATATTAAAAATTTTTAGAACCTACAATATCACCTATGGACCATATTATCATACAGGATAATATAGCTGAATTTAATATAAAACACACGTGAAATTTTAATTACAGATTTGAACTAGGAAACTACAAATTACAACAGCCATTTTGTTCAGAAGCTAGATTTTTACTATTAGCAATTCAATATAGAAGAAAGTAGTAAAATTTAATGAGCATCCACTTAATTAAATTTGAGATCTTTCAGTCAAGCATTTAATTATTACTATATATCTCATCTCTCATTATAAGTAATTAATTAATAGTAATTGAAAAATCAGCATTCATTTTAAATCAATCAATATATTAGTTTCATATGCACATATATATTTATCATACTATGTATTATTCAGAATATTACATGTGTAAGAATATTGATTTTTACTCATCTATCAAGCTAAAATGGCATAATTGACTTCTTGCTATTCATAAAAAAAAGAAAAAGAAAAGAAAAAAAGAACTGAACACGATACAGTTTTCAAATTGAGCGAACCATGTTAAATATGTAAATAATTGTTTACCGACAAATGTTGTAAATAAGTGAGGTGTCATGCTTTTATATTTAAAGACATTTATCAATATTCTCCTTCATAGCATCTATATTTTCTTTTAAATAAATAACACAGTAATAAGGTATTATTTACATAATATGCTTAAATGATACATCATTAATTTTTATAAGAATTGACACAGCAATTAAGCATACCTGTTGTACAA
Organism: Argiope argentata; assembly: GCA_026289955.1. NCBI lineage: Eukaryota > Metazoa > Arthropoda > Arachnida > Araneae > Araneidae > Argiope > Argiope argentata. Next base: position 21,190,302 of record JAOUZG010026641.1, on the reverse strand, counting down.
GTGCTCTAGTTTCTGGAGATATGGAACCATCAAGAATAGAATGATGTTCAAGTTCTGCACTTATTTGCAAATCAGCACCTTTCTGTAAAAATTCTGTTACGCTTTTCAACGCTCTGGAAGCAAATTCATAGCAAGTGCATTTTTCAATCTGGTGAGAAGCCAAGAGTTCAACTCCTTCTGCACACCACATATTTGCCTAAAAAGCAATTTATAAATAAAAACATTAAATGTATTCAATTGTATACATATAATTTTGAAACTGAGTAAAAAATACATATTTATTTTCCTTTAATTACAGAATAAAATAAATAATTCAAAATGCATACAATGCACAGCAAACTATACAATATTTTAATTGTGAATCAATCCAAATCAAAAACAAATTAAAATATTTTAATTACTAAATTTGCAAATTATAAATCTTTGTAAGATAATTTTTGATAAGATTATAAACATATATTACAAACATTCTTAATTTATTTCCAATGACAGCCTAAATTGAACAAAAAAAGTACTCTAACACAAACAAAAATTTCGAAATTTTGGCTTTTAATCTACGATTCATAAAAACCAATACCTTTATGAGTAGTTTCAAAGAAGTTAAACAAATATATATCTTTTATATATAAACAGAAAAATAATTAAAAAGGCAATTACAAAAGCAAAACACAAATAATAAAAGAGAATATGATGGGAATTTTTGAAGGAAGTATTATTAATTAATATATTTATATTAGTAGGATTAATTTAAGTTCTATAACAGCGAATTTTCTAGTACCATGCAGTTTCAAGTTTTTCATGCAACAAAAACAGGCACAAAAATTAGTCAAGGTTAGATAATAAACATAAAATACCTTTTCAATTTTTTCATGCAGGTCACAATATTTCCTAAGCATGTCAAGCTTACGTTGAAGCTGCTGTTTGAGGTCACCTACCATCGTCTCTAGCTCCACACACTTCGGAGAAATAGAATCAATGGCATAATGGCCATTACTAATGAGTTTTTGACCCTGTTCTTGAACCTCTACTGCTCTATTTATATCAGCCTGAAAAAAAAGGAACCAATTTGTAATAAATAATTGATAGGAATAGATTTTCGTCAGATATGTGGAGAATATTTTCAAGTGTTTTAATATGAAGCTTAGCATAACTAAAGAAATTTTCAACTGTTAAGAACTAAATGGCAAAACATTGGCTAATTTGATGTTGCTCATTTCTGCAGGTTAGGATATTGTCTAAGGCAAATAGATAAATTGCTATTGCTGCTTTCTGTACATTCTCATACCTTCAGGAAATTTTGACAAGCAATTTTTAAGCACCTTTACATATATTAGCAACTATGACTTACAAAACTCTTTCATGCTCATAAAGAAGTTCATGTTAATGAGAAGTCCATATAAACTCAAATTTCAAACATGAAAAATAGCAGCATGATTGAAATATATTATTAACATTAGAAAGTATTCAAAATGGATAGTTTGAAGACCAAAACATAATTGTGCGTGCTGTATATGACATGATTTTATGTTTGGACTGAATGCATCTAGTAGTGCAGTCTTTACTAATGTGAAAGAAAAATGAATATATAATATGCAATTGCATTTCTGTTGTAATTAAAGTTTGATACTTAAATGCTTTAAATAGCCATGCAAACTCCAATGAGAATTTTAACAATAAGAATAGCAGTTGTTTTTCTCACATGTTAAACAAGATTACTTCTGGGTGAATTGTGTCTGAGAACAAGCTTTTAACCTAAACTTGGAGTTGGGAAGGTATATTTTTCTGAACATTTTTTTTTGTCTTTTGATGGAGAGGACTTACATTATACCAATTAATCCAGGCTTTCAATTACATCACATCTTTTTTTACTTTTATAAATATGTGAAGAGTATATTCATTTACACGTGAATAAATGAAAGTTAAAAACAATAAGTGAAACTTAAAAACCGAAATTCATAGTAATAATTTAAATTATATAAGATGAAAGAAAGAACATTTTAAATATTATATATATATATATATATATATATATATATATAATTAATTTACTTCAATGTTTTGTTGAAAGTCTTCCACATCTTTAAGAGCTTCTTGGACTTTTGAAACAGAATCACCAGATATTGGCATACCAGAAATTTTATCCAAACATGAAGATAATACACTTTGAACCTAAAAAAAAATAAGAACTTTATTCACATGACTAAACTTCACATCTTGTAACAAAAATAAATAGTTACAGTGGAATTTTTTCTAATAAATCTAAATGATCCAAAATCAGATTATATAATTAGAAATTCTAGGTAGAATGAAATAAATTAGAAGAAAATTATCTACAAAATAGCCTTTCCTAACTATTCTATCATCTTAAAATTAAAAAAAAAAAACCTACAAAATAAAACATACTTCTTTAAAATCTTGTTCAAAATGTCTAAGTTCTAAACACTGCTGCAGCTTCTTCATGTGTTCATCCCAAAATGAATCAAAATTCTTTTCTGTTTCTTCAAGTTGCACCAATAACCTATAAAAAATGAATTCCCAATTTTATACATTTATGGAAAGGAATGCTATACATATATGCTTTTAATAAAGAAGAATATGTATGTATATATAACAGCATTTTACAGGCCAAGCCGTTTGACTTACAAGTATCAAATTAGGCATGTATTGACTTTAGAGGACAAAAATGTGCAAATCGCAGCAATATTTTTAAAATTTTTGATTAATTAAAAAAAAAATTAAGTGGAATTTATTTTTTAGGGCAGTTAACATAAATATTTTTACATCATTTTAAAATAATGAAAATTGTCTTTCTAATGATGCAAATTTAACAATCATAGGAATTTATTTTTGAATTTTGGCATTAATAAAAATATTTTATTGCCTGATTTCCAATAATTCCAACATTGCTGTCATGATGAACACAATTTATCAAGGTTTCATCAACTATCTGATCAGGTGATATTTTTAACATATTGTTGAAGCTAATGAACAAGGTTTCTATTTGTATAGTATGAGATGTATAAAAAAGTGATAGTATGAAACAATATCATGAAATTTAGATGATACATGAAGTCAAGGGTCAATAGGAGAAAAATGATTAATTTGACTAATAATGCAATCATTTAGCTGTTAATATAATTAAATTTTATTTAAACGCATTTATATTATATGGTCGCTTCCTTAAATTGCCCATATTGTTTGTGATTATTCTTTTCATTTGGGATAGGGAAATGTGTCATCATACAAACATGGAAGAATACAATGCATATAAGTTTCTTTAAACACTTTCTTAGGGTGAGGTTATGGCAAAAATTTTTTGAAATGAGTTTAAAAAGCAAAGGATGAAACAATGAAATTCTTTTATAATCATGTATTTCATCATTTCATAAAAATGTAAATAATATTTTATCATATTGCATTGTAACATTTTTCCAAGTAAATTATTAAACGTTTTTTTGTAAAGGATATGTTGTTTAATAATTAACTTTCTGTTCAGAAATTTCTATTTTAAAGAATACAGTAAAATTCAAACAATTGGCAAGGGCATAAAAATTATGATATTATAGATTCTTTTCAAAACACGAGACATTTTTTAAAATACAAATATAGTAAATTTTTGGTAATATATTTCCCTTTTCTTTTTTTTCATTCAATACCTAAAGGAACAACATAAGGCATTATTTTGCGACAAAATATTTTATATACATAAATTAAACTATAATAATAAGATAAAAAATATTTTTCTGATAAAAATCAAGCAACAAAAAGTTTAAGCAAAAATTCATTTTTTATTAAATTATAATTGTATGTATATCAACAAAATCATAATAGTTTCAAATAGTTCAATCATAATAGTTTCATAATAGTTGTTTTGTTGCATTTTTTTGAACCATTCTGTAGATTTTCCAAGGTAAACCAGAGGGAACCAATTTAGTAAACAATTCAGAATTTACTATATATATAAATAATTATCTGACTAAAGTAGAAAAATCTCATCACCTTTCAACAGCAGCCACATTGACTAGTTTATCTGGACAAAGGTCTAAAGAAGCATCTTCAATTGATGGCCGACGAATACAGCTCAATAATGTTTCTCCATGCCTGATAGCACTCCTAATATCATCTTTCAACTCATGGTGCTCTTTAGTATGCTCTTCAATAAAAGTCATTGTAGTAGGTACGTCGTTTGGGAGAACACTTGCTTGCAACTGCTCGATCATATCTTGTAAAGTGACAGAAATTTCTTTCGTGTTGGCTGAAAACCTTTCAACAGCCTAAGTTAAATTAGAAAAGAAATTACAAATAAAACATTAGATTAACAGCTCTGAAGAAAATCAAGGGAAATCATTCTAATATAAACTAATGCTATTAGCATTTTTTTAAAAAAGTCAATTTTTACAAAAGCCTAAATTTATTAACTTTGTAAACAAAATTCAAATAATTAAAAAATTTCTTAGAAACAAAGTAATTTAAAAATATTATACTATTTAAATATCTAAAAAATCTAATTTTTATCTTTTAATTATAAAACACAAGTTCAGGCTGATATGTAAATCTTGTTTCAAAGAAACAGAAACAATTAAAAAAAGGAAGTAAAAATCAGTAAGGCAGAAAATTTTATGATTCTGTTTTAATATATAGCTCAATAAAGCTTGTTTATGTTTGCTAAGTTTTGCTAAGATGATAAGAAGAGTAAAGAAACACACATGCTTCTACATAGCATTAAAAAAATCAGGATTTTAGTACAAAAATATATAAGAAAAAATCCAAATAAAAATTTTAATACCCATTCAAAAGATTAAATACCTTATTAAAGATAAAAGTATTACTTTAGATGCATAGTACTAATAAGGACGCAAAACAAATCCCCTTATTACTATTACTAGGTTTAATCTCTAAATGCTGGATTAAAAAAAAAATGTAATACAGAATTTTTTTTTATATATATTGGCAGAAAAGTTTGAAAAATAGTTTATCTTAAGTATGAACTGCAGATTAAAAGAAATATGTTACAAATAGGCAACAAAAGGCTTTAGCTGAATTCATAAAAAATAGTAGGAAATCCAGCCTGTCTTTAGCAGCAATAAAGAGAAACAACTAGTTACCTGCCGAAAGCATAGAACTATTAGGATTTGTCTCAATTGTTTTTTGTGCTGATTGTGTTGTAGTGAATTGTTTGGTGGCTGTAGCTCATTAGATATTAAATCTTATTTCATTTGAGCAAACCAGCATCTGCCATTCTTAAACCACTCAGTCACAAATAAAAATAATGAACAGCTATATTATATATATATATATATATATATATATATATATATATAATTATCTAATTGTTCTTACATTTCAAGTCAGAACTTTAAAAACTCATGATTGCACAATAAAATATTTTCAATTGTACAAACAAACAAAAATCTGGTCATAAATGAAAAGTTAATTTTTGCTTTTCACAAGTATTTGAGCTGCTATGCATATGTAGTAAATTGATTTAATAAAATTTTCAGTAGGTATCCTATTTGCAAAAATAGGCATTAGAGATTAATTCTCATATTCATAATATTTTCAAGAAAACCTGATACATTGCTTAAAGATAAAACCCAAAATTGAAGAGTTAATATCAATCATAAAAAAACCAAAAGAATGCTATTTTAAAAAATTACCCTACAATACAACTTACTGTTCTTTGTTGTATCCAGTCATTGAGATCGTAAGCAATAGTTCCACCTAAATCATTGGTCAACTGACTAATATCTATATGAGAATGCAATTCCTCTACACTAGTGCATACTATAACCTACATGAAAAAAAATTAAGAAAATTAAAGACAATTAAAATGTTACAATATAACATTCAAATAAGAAGAAAAAAATTACGTACCTTGAATTTGAATTCATCTTTAAAGAATTTGTTACTGACACCTGATATGGCTTTCTGTAGAAAACCTGCAGGCCTTAATACAAACACCAACTGAATGAGAGCAGGGAAAAACCCCTGAAAAAAAAAAGAAGAGTAATTTGATTGATAGCCACCAACAAATTAGATTTACAAAATGAATTCATGTTTAGTAAAAGAAATGCAAGACAAAATAAGTAACAACTTAAAAACAATGTTACAAAAAATTCTACAGAATATATTAAACCATTTTTTTACTAAGAATATTTAGAAAATATCAAAGTCAATCCCGCAGTTTCAATCATTAGTCTGAATTGATCAGTTTCTTGGGAATGTTTATTTTCCTACAATTAACAATTGCTTGCCGCCCAATATTCCATTTTTAAAGAAATTTCAAAAACATCATTGTGTATTTTTTATGTTAAAAATTCAGTAAAGTTCCAGCCTCAATAATGGTAATGATCTGGAAAATTTTAAATTTTACATGAAAATTCATATTTCCAGAATAAGATATCAGTCCCAACTACTGAAGTAATTTAGACATTTTTTTTCTCTCACTTCATGTGAAAGTGTACGACACTTAAATGCATAATCGGTAGTAAAATGCCTACTAACACTGTTTAATTTCTATAAATATTACAAAATAAAATTTTTAAAAGAGCCCATAATTTCAACAATTAAAATGCCTTCTAGTTTTGATCGCCTCTGCTAACCAGTCTAGACATTCTATTTTTATTTTGTAAGTTTAATTTAGAATAAAACTCCTTTTTGTTGCGAAAAGATGTAGTTCATCAAAATATGTTGACATGATCTGATAATACTAATTACAGCAATTGAAGAGTAGGTCGCCGAGAGCGGCTAGTTTTTGTAGTAAAAAAAAAAAACAATTTAAAGCTTTCATTTCATTAAAAAAATGCATAACTTACAGCTATCCGCAGAAGTATTGTCTTCACAGCACTCCATTTGTCATTTCTTCTGTCTATGATGAGTACAAATCCTCTATCCGCATCTTGCATACTAATACAAAAGGAAAATATAAGTTATATTCTTTTAGAAGGAAATCATAAAATGAAACTTATACTCTTCATTTTTTCAAACAGGGTATCAAACTTAATGATGTCGAATTTGAAATTTCAGCATCAAAGAACGGTAACATGAAATAAGGTATATATATATACACTGAAGTGACAAAAATCATGGGATGACTGTTAATATCGTGTCGGTCCTCCTTTTGCCCGGCGAAGTGCAACAACTCGACGTGTCATGGAGTCCACAAGTCGTTGGAAGTCCTCTGCAGGAATATTGAGCCATACTGTCTGTATAGACGTCCATAATTGTAAAAGTGTCGATGAGGCAGGAGTTTGGGCACGAACGGACCTTTCGATGATGTCCCATAAAGGCTCGATGGGATTCATATCGGGCGATCTAGGTGGCCAGATCATGCGCTGGAATTGTCCGGAATGTTCGTCAAACCAATCGCGAACAGTTCTGGCCCGGTGACATGGCGCATTGTCATCCATAAAAATCCCATCGTTGTGTGCGTACGTGAAGTCCATGAACGGCTGCAAGTGATCTGCAAGCAGCTGAACATAACCATTTCCAGTCAATGATCGGTTCAGTGTCACCAGAGGACCGAGTCCATGCCATGTAAAAACAGCGCACACCATTATGCAGCCACCACCAGCTTGAACAGTGCCTTGTTGACAGTTTGGGTCCATGGCTTCGTGGGGTCTGCGCCACACTCGAACTCTACCATCAGCTCGTAACAGCTGAAATCGTGACTCATCTGACCACGCCACGGTTTTCCACTGGTCTAGGGACCAGTCGATATGCTCACGAGCCCAGGAGAGTCGCTGCAAGCGATGTCGTGCTGTCAGTAAAGGCACTCGAGTCGGTCTTCTGCTGTCATAGCCCAAGAAAGACAAATTTCGCCGTGCAGTCCTATCGGACACGTCCCTCGTACGTCCCACATTGATTCTTGCAGTTATTTGTCGAAGTGTTGCGTGTCTAATAACATTGACCATTCTACACAGACGTCGGTGGTCTCGGTCGTTAAGTGCAGGTGGTCGCCCACTGCGCTGTCCATGATGGAATGGGATGCCTGAAATTTCATACTCTCGGCACACTCTTGATACTGTGGATCTCGGAATGTTGAATTCACTAACGATATCCGCAATGGAATGACCCATGCGTCTAGCTCCAACTACCATTCCACGTTCAAAGTCTGTTAATTCTCGTCGTGTCGCCATAAATCACGAAAAACCTGTTCACATGAATAACTTGAACACAAATGAAAGCTCTGGAAAACGAACTGTGTATTTATACTTTTTCGCTGCGATACTACTGCCATCTGTATATTTGCATATTGCTATCCCATGACTTTTGTCACTTCAGTATGTGTGTGTGTGTATATATATATATATACAGCTTTGATACAGATTTTAATCATATACATGCAGATCTCATTTTGAACAATGCATTAAAATGAGTATATATTTAAAATTACCTGAATATTAAATATAATTTAATTTTGCATCTCTATTTCAATAAGACCATGAAATAAAATTTTAAATTCATGAAATTTAAACTTACAAATTTTTAAAAAAGCGGCTGGCAGTTTCTACCATTAGTAGCTGAAGGCATTTAAAAATGAAAACACGATTAATATACAATTGAGTCAATTCTGCACTCTCTTATTTAACAAAGTTTTTCTCTTTAACAGAATTTTCTACAAAATTTTGAACAATTTTTACAAATGTCATATTTTTTCCTTTATTTTGCAAAGCCAAGTGACTTTTCATTAACATAAGTTTCAGCAAAATCTATCAAATAAACTATCATGACAATATATGCATTAATTATATTATATAAGATAAACTAATTAAAAGATTATGAGCGTTAAATATGGCATGCAACATAAGGAATAAGACATACGTGAAGTGTTAATAAAAAATAAGATAACGCATATTAAAAAGATAACGATGAGATTATTAAAAATGTTAAAAAAGGGTATGAAAGAAACTACAATGTCCACAAATTTCACTACACAATGTGTTTCAATTTTTCGCAAATGTGCTCAGAATGCATTTTATGAAAAATATATTCCTCCAGTTAAGATTGTGTCAAAAAGGCTAAAACATTTATTATGAACTCAAGAAAATCAAATAGGTAAGTTAAGTTTTAATCATTCTTTCTTTCTTTTTTTATTTTCCTAACTTAATATACAAATATCTGTTTCAATAAATAAAAATACGATTGTACATTTGAGATCTTCAGAAGTAACTTAGACTTAGCTTACATAGCATTTTAATAAAATATGTATATATAAACATGAGGATGATAGCAATTTTTGTTTGAAAAAAAAAAGTCATTTTCATTACATTGAGCACTATTTAGGATTTCATTATTCCTTTTTCTCTCTGAAATTGTCGACATATATCAACATAAATATATACATACTAGCCGCCTTTGGCGACCAGTCGGTTCGCCAGTATTAATGCTCATTAAAATTTTCATATAATATTTTATGTAGCAGTGTCTCATAACAGTTTTTCACCAAACTATTTTTAAACCAAACAAATTTTGATAGCCATATAATTCATTTATAGTATTATTTAGTATCATTTTCTTCAGATGTTCTGTTCATTGTACTAATTTTTCTCTTTCTATCCATACTATGATTGACCCGGAATTGATATTTTGCTTAAATAAAGGAGGGAAAGATCTAAAATTCTACGTTTTTATAGAATAAGGAGATTTTAATTTTCATAAATGTAAACACACTAAACAAATAAAGACACAAATGGTTTTCAAGAGATGTGAAAGTTAAAAAACAGATTGGAAAATGCTGCACAAAGAGGAAATGATAGTGACACCCCCCCGTCTTTTTTTTCTTTTTTTTTCTTCCCTGCTCAGACTTTATTTCGAGCAGGCATTGATTAAATATTCATACATACTAATAATAAAAGCAGCTATTTTCTTTCTTTTTTAAACATCCCGTTATCTATGAATGAAAGCCAACTGACTTCGCGTATTTCTTTCTAAACAAATCATAATTTATTACTTCCTGCTATCTTAAACAGTTGGTGTGGGGGAAGGAAATGAAGATTTTTGGCGGGAAAGTAAGAAAAGTGTCGTTTTAACTATTTTCCTCGCAGTTTTTTTCAATTTTTCTCTCCATAAGAACCATCCCCGTGTCTTAACGAAAATATTAAAATAAAAATTAGCCGAATCGGTCGAGCCGTTCTCCAGTTTTGCGCTTAGCAACGCATTTCGAGATGCATTTTTATTAATATAGATGGCAGACAGATAAATATTTTTTTAAACTTAACAACAAAATTAAAATTCAAAATGCTCCCTACTAAGTATATATTTTTTATACAAAAGGTAACACATAGTTTACTTACGATGGGACACTAGTTAAAAAAAGCATTAACTTTCTAAATTCATCTTCAGCTAAGTTGAGGAATTCAACAGATGAGTCTGGAAATGTGATAATCGGGTAACCATCTAAAGTCTTCCCACCTGTGGAAAGTCGTAACAGAATTAGAAGTCTTTCACACATGGTATCACAATACAGGAATAAATTTAGTTGTTATATTAACTAGAGATAAATATCTCACCTGTTATGACAGCGTATTTGTTCTGCAACAAGTGTGCAACATCTTGTACACACAAGGAACAACTGTTTTCTTCCATAGTTTCATCTGAAATGGAGCAAAAAATAGAGATTTTATTCGTGAATTTCGGAATTAATGTACATTTTTTCTAATTCCACAGGTCATACTCTCAAATAGATACATTAAGATTAGAAAGTCTGGACCTTAAAACATCCATTTGATTATTTTTATTCAAAATACTAGCCGCCTTTGGCGACCAGTCTGTTCGCTAGTATTAATGCTCGCTAAAATTTTCATATAATATTTTATGTAGCTGTATCTCATAACAGGTTTTTCACCAAAATATATTTAAACCAAATTTTGACAATCATATAATTCATTGATATTATTATTTTCTTCAGATGTTCTGTTCATTGTACTACTCATCTTACTATTTCTATCCGAGCAATGATTGTCCCGGAATTGATATTTTACTTAAATGGTAGAGGGAAAGGTCTAAAATTCTACGTTTTTATAGAATAATGAGATTCAAATTTTCATAAATGTAAACACACTAAACAAATAAAGACACAATTGGTTTTCAAGAGATGCGAAAGTTTAAAAACAGCTTGGAAAATGCCGCGCACAGAGGAAATAATGGTAACATACACACACACTTCTTTTTTTTCTATTCTTTTTTTTCTTCACTACTTTTCTTTCTACAAACCCTTTTTGCCTCCTGTTATTCTTTTTTTTCATTATTTATTACTTTATTATGAATTTATTTTGAGCAGACATAGATTAAATATTCATACAGACTAATAATAAAATCAACTATTTTCTTTCTTTTTTAAACATCCCATTATCTATAAATGAAAACCAACTGACTTCGCGTATTTCTTTCTAAACAAATGATAATTTATTACTTCCTGCTATCTTACTCGGTGTGGGGGAAGGAAATGAAGATTTTTGGCGGGAAAGTAAGAAAAATGTCGTTTTAACTAATTTCCTCGCAGTTTTTTCATTTTTTCTCTCCATAAGAACCATCCTCGTGTCTTAACGAAAATATTAAAATAAAAATTAGCCGAATCGGTCGAGCCATTCTCTAGTTTTGCGCTTAGCAATGCATTTCGAGTTCCATTTTTATTAATATAGTTTGCTAAATGTAAGTGGCTGATATTTAAAATAATTTTTTTCCCAATTTGAATTGTAATAAAAACAAAAACGATATAATGATTATTTTACAATAGGATATTAAATTTATCAGTAAAAATAAAATTTCTGTTAAATGTAATTTTTTTCTGAGAGAAGTAGTTAAAGCATTTATGAAATCTGATATACACAATGTTATTCCAAAATCCTTACATTTTTTTTTTGAAAAAAAAAAAAAACAATTAAAATAATTTTTAATGGATTTTAAAATTTTAATTTATCACAATATAATAATGAAAAACTTTAAAATCAAGAATATGGAATGAAAGAGGCTAATTACCTAGACTTGCTCAGAAACAAATAACATTAAACTTTCAAAAAAAAAAAAGTACAAAAAATTACAACGTAAAGTAAAGAGTGCTCAAAGCAAACCTATTATTTTACTTCGAATGCATATATATATATATATAAATTTGTGCAAAAAAAAAGTGAGCATTTTAATAAACACAATACTTTTTAATCTATTTAATATCCACAAGAAAATGCTTTCTGATACGGTATAAAACAAAAATGTGTGTGTGTGTGTGAGAGAGAGAGAGAGAGGCAATAAGTCAAAATTTTAAAATTTTGTTTTATTAACCGAGTTTTAGATATTTTTACTGTACAGACATTTCAACAAACATATGAAAGATTTATCAATTTATTCATTTATACATACTTATATTTAATAATTGGGGTTTTATTTTGTAAAATAAAGCCAATAAACTAAATTAAATACGACTTCTTTTTTTCTTTTGAAATTCATTAAAAAATTTCATTTTTAAAAAATAGCTTTTAATTTCGGATTTAAAAAACTGGACAAACTGAGCAACTTAACTAGTAAGGTCAGATTTTATCTTCTAAAATTTTCTATGTCTTTATTAATGCCAAAAAACGAATAAAAATCAGTAGCTAGTTAGATGAACGACATTTTATGTTAACAGATGAGATTAAGTACTGTTCAAACCAAATGTCGGTGCGATCGTAGTTTAACCCCCTGCTTGGCGCGCTTTTCAAAAATCGCCAACCACGAAAACCACAACCATAAGAACATAAGAAAAGAAAAACCATAAAGTTGCCATCTTTGGCGAATTATCGCCAACTTGGCGAAGAAGGGGGTTAAACTACTAATCACCCCAAATGTCATTTTTCAATAAAGCTGATACGTGGATAATATACGCTCCTCCTTTTAATTGCTTACTCATGATACTGCTCACTCATAATACACTTTCAAAACATTTGATGATAAAATAATCGAGTTTTGAGTTATTTCTCTGGAATTTAAAAGATAAATTCATCTTTTAACAAAACGCATTTGCGACAAATATTTTTAGGTTTCAAACAAGACGTAATTTTTTAATTGTCTAGCACTTGTGTTTAGTACTAGTAAATAAAAAGAAAGAAGGATTAATCATCAGTACATTGCATTTAATAAAAAGTGCTAAAAATGAATCTAATATAAAAAGCAACTTCAAAGTTTTCTAATTTTTTTATTATAATATATTTAAGAAAGGTTTAACTGTAAGTTACGGTCAAAGAAATCAATTCAAGACAAGGGGGAAAAACATTAAAAAGAAACTACACACGAAATGATTAAAACTTTCATAAAATAATGAAATGAAGAAAGATAATAAAAACGATTTTAAGTTTCGTTATTGCTTATTACAACTGAGTAGCAAAATAATCGTGATAATTCCGATAGACAAATCCGCAAATGAAAGAAATCCCTACCTTCGGAAAATGCAGCCTAATTGAAAAATGTATGCGAAATTTTTTGGTAAATTTTTTTTTCTTCTAGAGTGACGAATGAAAATGTTTTATGCGTTAAAAGGATATAACACAAACATCAGCATCATAATTCAGATAGTTTTTTTTAATTGCTCGATTATATTGATGGCAAGTTAAGTATTGTATGCATTACGATGAAAACTAAATAGCGAATATATAAGCTATGATATGCATGTTTTCATAGCAGCGGTTGTGTGCATGACATTACAGGACACACATACACACGTAATAAAGTTTATTTTATGAAAAAAAGTCTTTTTTTAAAGATTAGATTTGATCCAACTTAAATTCTAATAACATTAAGATAATTTTGTTATAGTAATAAACTATTTCAATTTCTCTTATCTTGACAATACTTGCAAGACAGTTTTAACTACTCTTATCTCTTCGTAATTTATACTTTTCTAAGAAACAAATGGAGAACTGAAGGAGAAAATAAGAACTCAAAGCAGATTTTTTTTGAATATTTTTTAGCTATAAATTTAATTTTAAAAATCAGTTGATATTTTAAATAAAACGGTTGATTTTCTTTTCCCTGGAATTATTAAGAATCAAAATTTGCATCTACTGATACAAAAATAATAGTTCGTAAATTTCTGAAAAATTAATTTAGATATTAAGAGTTAAGTCGCAGAATATTATTATTTCATAAAAAAGTGTCATTTTATATAAACGGAAAAAAAAGAGCAAATAATTAGAAACTGTTCTTAAAGCCAAATGCAAAAGATTAACGATTGGAATCCACACTAGTCGTTTTTATTTAAATGATAATATCGAGAAATGAATTCGTTCACAATTCGATTCGCTTTACTTGGAATTTTAAAGGTATTTCTTAAACGTATCATTGATAAAAGATGTCGTTACTTTCATGATAATTATTGGCTATTCTATGATGAGGATGAGTATAATGATAATAATAATTCGAATACATCAATTAAAAATATAGTAAAGGAAAAAAACAACAACAGAGATTCATATACACAAATATCACAACATATTTGAAATTTCGTAAGATAATATTTTAGGTTTGATTAATCTGTCTCAAAAATTTGCTCTTAATTTATATAGCAGTGATAACGAACACAAAAAAAGGTCATTTAATGTTGTCGCAACGCGTGTGAAAACAAATTCAGAAATAAAAAAAATCAGAATTTTTCTTTCTTTTCAAAACATGCTTACAATATTTTAAACAATTATGCTCCAATAAGAATAATAAAGAAAAAAATGTACGAACAAATTAGCATATCTGGAAATATGTATTTCCCCCGTCCCAATTTCAATCGTGTAAAAATGTTTTCTATACAGTATTAGAACCTTTTTTAAAAAAAGTCAAAATTTCGATAATTTTTAATATATAATACAATGAAAATTCTGAAAAAGCTATTCTTAAAATCGTCTATTATTCAAAGAAATAACTACACTCTAAATCCGACAAATGTGTTTCCTTTAATCTGCTCTAAGAGCAATTCGGAAGGTTCTTTTATAAAACGAGCAGTTTTATAAAAGAACCTTCCGAAACATGACCGATAGTATACCAGCACAGTTCCCACGATATTGGTTCGTTCATTGGTGGCTATACAAAAAAGATTTATATTAGCATATAAAAATTATGTTATTATATTTGCGTTAGAGCTCAGAACCACTTTAGATATTTCCTGTCAATACCTCTAATAAATCATTTCCTCAAAACAGCTATTTAATAGCATGATTTTTCCAATCAAAATTTAGTAACAAACATTGTTTCACTTTGAATTCTTTATGTCCTTTTCTTTTCGTACGAAAAATTAGCTTGTAAACACAATAAACTTTCGACACAAAATAAAAAGAACGTTTCATGCTCTTAACCAATATCTGCTTTTTAAAGGCTCCAGCAGTAAATAAAACATCATCACAATGGTCCTAAATAAATATTAGAATGATCCTAAATAAATATTACAATGGTCCTAAAAATGAGCATAACAATATTCTGAAACTTGACCTCTGAGAGCAACCACAATACCCATCTCGAGCATTAAACGACGCTTTGTCGCGTGACACAAAGCCCATTAATCCAGAAAATCATTTCACTTAATGATAACAAGTGCTTAACGAACACTTCTTTCATGAACAGCACAATAAAAACGCTGAACTAAGCATCAATCGGAACAAGCGATACTGATACGATAAGAATACGGAAACGAAGACCAGAGAAAAGAAAGAGACAACACAGCTAGTTTTTCGGCGCTCGAATCGATAGATAAAACAATGATAATGATTTGTGCAAAGGTTTATACGTAAAGGAGATGGAGCGGATTAAAAAAAATCACGATTTTTTTTGAGATGCTCTTCCGTGAAGACTACCTTGACCTTCGGTTTTTGTAGGTGGATTACGACGTGTGCGGCTAACAAGACTGTTCTGCAGAGCGAAGGTAGAACCTGTCATGCGAGTACTATCAAGCAGAAAATTACCCGCACGTACTGGAAAAAGAAGATGAGAAATATTTTTAAAAAGTCGAACGTCGTGACGAGCACGCAGGTGCATTTCTAAAAGGGGGAAAGGTCGGGATTCAATTTGAAATATTTTTTTGACAAACTAGTCTTTTCTCAAATCATTAAACATTTACTCATATTTATTATTATTATTATTGTTAAGATCAACGTCATGTGCCCCGCCCACATGAACAGCGCCACCTACTGGAAAATGTAAAACGATTGAGTAAGCTACAAGCTTTGAGACTGTAAACATAAATCTCCCATTAAGCGGAGTAATCTCCCGATTAAGCGGAGCAAAATCTATAATAACTATGTCCCATAGCGGATAAATTGTAAAGGTCCCATTTAAGCGGACAACTAAATAAATAATTCTTTAAGAGGTCCGTCGTATTGATTTCATACCTCTCCATTTTGGTCCTAGCGACCGGAGAAAATCAGCAAATATGGATGCGAAATCCACTACAAAAACAGCAACCATTAAGGATTTAAATCGGGCACGAGGTGCCATCAAAACCAAACTAACGAACATCAAGAAGTTCATTGATGCGTCATCAACTTCCGATGATGAGACAAAGACTGTCCTAACTGCAAAACAAAAACTAACCAGTGTATTATCGGTGAAACAAGAACTGGAATTATTATACAGCAAGTATTTAGAACTTGATGAAGATGAACAAGCTAGTAAAAAAACAGATGAAGAAATGTTTTCTTTACAGGATGAAAGAGATGAAATAGAGGTAAGTCTTCAATGTTTACTCTCTAAATACAATAATGGTGATCTTGTAACATTTAATGAAACTAAAAAAGATCACAATGAAGATTTGAAATCGTATATTGAGCATATAGAACATAAATCTAAGTTGCCTGAAATTCCCTTACCTACCTTTTATGGAAAAATAGAAGAATTTTCGAATTTTAAAAATCAGTTCTTAAGTCTCATTAATGAAAACAAGGATCTTTCAAAGGATCAAAGGTTATTTTATTTAAAATCTGCCCTCCGTGGTGAAGCAAAATCAATTGAAACAAGTGATGACACTTTCGATTCTTTATTTTGTGCTCTCGAAGATCGTTTTGAGAATAGGAGAGCTGTTGTAGATATTCATATTGACAATATGTTAAAAATTCAGAAACTGAGTTTTGAATCATCCAAAGGTTTAAAATCTATAACAGACTCCGTTAATAAAAGTTTAAGAGCATTGAAAAGTTTGAAATTAGAGTGTAATGATCTAACTAACGCTATTCTGGCAAATATTATATTAGAGAAGCTAGATAACGAGACAAGAAAGTCGTATGAGTTATCGTTGCAATCGAAAGAAATTCCTTCTCTAAAGGAGCTCTTAAAGTTTTTAGAATCAAGAGCATTAGTTTTAGATCAGTTAGGAAAAAATCCGTCGAATAACAGATTCAAAAGGGAATTTCAAGGAACAGGAAATAAAGCGAAAAATTTATTTGTCAGTTCTAATAAAGGCAATCAATTTATGAAGAAATGTGTACTCTGTAATACTGAACATCCGTTACAAAAATGTTATGAATTCTTAAAATTGAATGTTGCTGAACGTATTAAAGTATTAGAAAATCATCATTTATGTAAAAACTGTTTAAAGTGCCATAACGCGCCATGCAAGTCTAAATATATCTGCAGAGTATGTAAAAAACAAGGCCATAACTCATTAATTCATTTAGATCAGCAAAACGAAAGTAATGTTTTGCCTAGCTCAAATAGTGTTGCGCAATCAAATGCAAATCTAAATCCGAACGCTGAGGTTTTTCACTCTTCGGGTGGATCGACCTTGAACATTCAACCGTCAGAAATAAATCATACTCTTTTGTGCACAGCAAATATTCTTATTGAAAATAATGTTGGGCAAAAAATAAAATTAAAAGCTCTCTTAGATAGCGGAAGTAGTGTAAATATATTAAGACAGGATGTGGCCGATTCTTTAATGCTAGAAAAGCAAAAAATAAATTGTAAGATCTCTGGCATTTCCGGTGATGAATTCTTAGTTAAAAATAGATTGATAGCTACTATTTCTAACGAAAGCAATGATTTTTCAAGGGATGTTTCTTTTTTGATTCTTCCTAAAATTACTGATTTAACACCTGCAAGGAAAATAAACATTAATAACATAAACTTTCCAACTGAAATAAAACTTGCAGACAGTACGTTCCATATTCCCAGTCAAATTCATGTTTTATTAGGGGCTGAATTATTCTTCGAAATATTGAAATCTGAAAAATTTAGATCTTATGATAATTCATTGCTTCTTCAAAATAGTGTGTTCGGATATCTTGTCACAGGAACACTTAAAGGGACTGAGTCTCATTTCTTTTCTGGATTAATTTCTGAAGGGGAAATTTTAGAAAACTCAGTTAAAGAATTCTTTGAAATCGAATCATTTCCGGGTGATAACACAGATAATTCAAAGACATTTGAAAGGCAGTATTGTGAAGAACATTTTCTCTCAACTTACAAGAGAGATGATTCTGGAAGATTTATTGTCAAACTGCCAATAATCGAAGACAAACGCTCAACATTAGGGGATTCAAGGGAAATGGCAGAGAGGCGATTGAATTTGCTTTGGAAAAAGTTAAATAAAAATGAAATCATGGCAGAACAATACAAGGCATTCATCGACGAATATTTCATACTTAATCATATGGAGAAAATTGTTGATTCTGTTGATTCCGAAAGTAAAAACTTTTACATTCCTCACCATGCAGTTTTTCGTCCCGAAAGTTCATCTACACCTTTACGTGTTGTTTTTGATGCTTCTGCGACTTCAAATAATGGAGTTTCTCTTAACTCTATTTTATTAAATGGGGGAACAGTGCAACAAGAGCTTTGCTCTATAATTTTAAATTTCAGAACCTACAAGTATGCATTTTGTGCTGACATAAAAAAAATGTATCGGCAAATTTTGATAGATGAATCCGATAGAAACTTGCAAAGGATCCTCTGGAAGCCTAATCAATCTGCTCCTGTGGAAACTTACAGGTTATGCACTGTTACCTATGGTACAACCTGCGCACCATTTTTAGCGACTAGAGCTTTAAAGGCGCTCGCTGAAGAAGAACAAATTAACTACCCTGAAGCAGCCGCTAAAGTTATAACGAATACTTATGTAGATGATATTTTGACTGGTAGTAATAACTTGCAAGCAGCTAAAGATTTACAGTATCAATTAATTGAGCTGTTAAAGAAGGGATGCATGGAACTCCATAAGTGGGTTTCAAACGATTCCGAACTTTTGAATGATCAAAAAAATTTAGAATATTCATTTCCATCAGAGTCTGACACAGTAAAGACTCTTGGAATGCTGTGGCGCCCAACATCCGACGTTTTCACGTTTAGAGTGGCTTGCAATTTAAAGAATAATTTCACAAAGCGAGAAGTTCTTTCAACTATTGCCAGATTGTTTGACCCGTTGGGTCTTATTGCTCCTGTGATTACAATTGCGAAATTATTCATGCAGAGACTTTGGCTTCAAAGGCTGAGTTGGAATGATCCAATTCCACCAAATGACTTGCATGACTGGATTTATTTTTTAAAGGACTTACCGGCAGTGAACGAGCTAGAAGTTTCAAGAAATTCACTCATCAACAATTCAAGTTCCATCGAGTTACATGCATTTGCAGATGCTTCTAGCAAGGCATTTGGCGCAGTTTTGTATTTGTGCTCCAAAAATGAATTAGGTGAAGTGCAATCCAGCATTTTGTGTAGCAAGTCACGTGTGTGTCCCATCAAAGCGATGACTATACCCCGTTTAGAATTGTCTGCAACATTGCTGTTGGCTCGTCTTGTATCCAAGGTGATATCAACTATTCAAGTGCCAATTAATCACATCTACATGTGGACTGATTCAACAATTGCGATATCCTGGATAAAAACTCCACCAGAAAGGTTAAAAACTTTTGTTGCAAACAGAGTAAGGGAAATCAATTTGTTGTGCCCAAATTACGATTGGAGACATGTAAAATCAGCAGACAATCCTGCAGATCTTATTTCCAGAGGTGTGTCAGCTAAAAACCTAGTGAACAATTCATTATGGTTTAATGGACCATCTTTCATAAAATCAAATATGTGTTTACCTGTAGAAATTAATGACTCTAAAAATGATGAAGAATATCTTAAGGAAGTTAAAACTTCCAGTGAGCCAGTATTATCATGTAAAATTTCTGATGAATTTGTTACTAATATTTTGAATTTGAGTAATAATTATGCTAAAATTTGTCGTATTGTTAGTTATATTTTTAGATTTGTGTTTAATATGAAGTCTCCTACTGAAAGAAGGAAAGGTAAGTTGGAAATACAGGAGATCAAGGAAGCTTCTAATTTCTTGGTAAGAAAGGTACAATTGTCTGAATTTGCAAATGAAGTTAAAGTTTTATCTAAGAATGTTAATCTAAATCAGAGTAAAATTAAAAACTTGGCCCCATTTCTAGATGAAAATAATGTTCTTCGTGTGGGTGGCCGTTTACAAAAGAGTAAGCTAACTGTAGACGAAAGACATCCTAAGCTTCTGCCTTCCAATCACAGGCTTACAAAACTAATAATGTGCTCATTTCATTTAAAACATTTGCATGTAGGTCCCCAAACTTTACTGCACCTTGTCAGGCAGGAATTTTGGCCAATTGGCGGGAGGAATTTAGCCAGAAAAATAGTTAATGAATGTGTTGTTTGTTTCAAAAACAAACCAATCAGCTGTAACCAATTGTTAGGAAACCTGCCAGCTGAGAGAGTTAATCCTAGTCCACCATTCTCAAATTGTGGGATAGATTTCTGTGGCCCTTTTTTAATTAAATATAAAGGTCAACGCAAGGGTATCTTTCAAAAGATTTATGTAGCAGTCTTTATTTGTTTTGCTACTAAAGCAATTCATCTAGAATTAGTCACCGATCTAACATCTGAAGCTTTAATTGCAACTTTAAAACGCTTCTTTGCACGACGAGGCAAATGTTCTTGTATTTTCTCAGACAATGCTGGGAACTTTGTAGGAGCAAATTCAGAGTTGAAGAGACTGCTAAAATTAGTAAGTAACCCTGATAATAATTTAGCTAACTATCTAATTTCATAAAGTATTAATTGGAAATTTATTCCTCCAAGATCTCCAAATTTTGGAGGTTTGTGGGAATCAGGAGTCAAATCCTTCAAACATCATCTAAAAAGAGCGGCAGGTGCTGTTAAATTAACTTTTGAAGAATTTTTAACTTTGACAGCTGAAATTGAAGGAATCTTGAATAGCAGACCCATTGTTCCAATGTCTTCTGACCCTCATGATTATTCAGCCTTAACGCCAGGCCATTTTTTAATTGGTCGTCCTTTAACGTCAATTGCTGAACCATCATTAATTGAAAGGGCAGATAATTATTTGTCTAGATGGAAAAGGGTAACTAAATTATTGCAACAAATTTGGAAAGGTTGGAAGCGGGATTATTTAAATAATCTTCATCTTAGAAACAAGTGGCAATTTACAAAGGATAATGTGAAACCTAATGATATGGTAATACTTAAGGACACTGATTTGCCTCCATATAGATGGAAATTAGGTAGAATCCAAGAAATAGTTAAGGGTTCAGATGGTTTAGTTAGAGTAGTAACCGTCAAGGTTGCAAATGGCATTGTTAAAAGAGGCATAAGCCAAATATGCTTGCTTCCCATAAATAATTGAACATTTGTAAATTACACATGATATTAAATTGCTTTATATAATTGATCTTAATGTATCTCCAAAGGATATACAGTACATTTGAATTTCATATATGTATATATTTTATTTCTTTTTTGTAATGTATAATGTGCATATTGTTTTGTATCGAATGTTTATATGGCAATTTGTTTAATTTGTAATCTTATAATTGTATCTGTAATTGAAATTGTATAATTTCAAGGCGGGAGTATGTTAAGATCAACGTCATGTGCCCCGCCCACATGAACAGCGCCACCTACTGGAAAATGTAAAACGATTGAGTAAGCTACAAGCTTTGAGACTGTAAACATAAATCTCCCATTAAGCGGAGTAATCTCCCGATTAAGCGGAGCAAAATCTATAATAACTATGTCCCATAGCGGATAAATTGTAAAGGTCCCATTTAAGCGGACAACTAAATAAATAATTCTTTAAGAGGTCCGTCGTATTGATTTCATACCTCTCCAATTATTATTAATAGCAAGTATACAAAAATTATCATCAAATGGATTTTTATCTTTCTCGTATTTGAAATATAAAATGAGAAGGTATGGCAACCACTAAAAATTTGGAGGAATCTCAAAGCTTTAGATCTTCTTGTGTCCTATAAACACATTTCTGGAAATGTGTCGGTCTGTTTATCGCTCTATTTGTGAACGTGATAATTAAAATACCGCCTAGAATAGCGAGAATGAAATTTAGTATGTGGTTTTCAAGTCAAATAAGTAGCTTTTACCAAATATTATCCATAGATTCTATCGTATTTCAAAATAGATGAAATTTTGAAACGGCTTTAATCTGAGAAAAAGTTTACTTGGCAGTCTGAATACAAGCGAACACATCAGCAAAGGCGTCAAGAAAAATGGGATAAAATTTGGTACATATAAAACTACACTTTAGGAGGTTAATATAACAAATTTTGAATCAAAGTTTGTGGCTTTGATAAATTTTTCTATCTTTCGCATGATTTCAATGCTTTCAATGAATGTAAACCCGATAACTGAAAAATGTAACGATTTAGACAATTGAATTTTGATGCGTATTGTTAATACCTAATAAGTAAATAATTATCAGACTTTGAACCAAGCTTGTCAATAGAATGGTTAAGTCGCATGTCAATTGTTCAATTTAGGTTAAACTCATTGCATTTTTGAGTTACCACATTCATATACGCATTTGACGGACAGACTTTACATCCAACTGGTTTAATCCAAAATGTGACAAAAATTTACAATTTAATTGTAAAGATCACATAAAAAAGTTATATTCATCTCCCTCTCAATTTCCTTTTGTTTGTCTTATGTGTAAATTGAGACATTACACATTTTTTTTTCATCCCGAAAAGAGCATCGATATTGAAGTTTTTGAGAAAATTAATATTTTAAAACTACCGTTTTCGTACATAAAAAAATAATATTTCAATGATTTTATGTCTTACGGCTGTTCAAGTAAAACAATTTTTATAGTTTTACAAACAAATGAAAGGTTCACGAGTGTGCTGACCTATAGCCTTCACGTAGAGGAATTTAATGAAGAATTTAATCTCTTGAACCTTTGAAAGACACAATCTTCCCAAGCTAGTTTTTGAGCTAATTTTTTGCTTAATAGTTTCGGGGGGGGGATAATTTAACGGAACGTAAATGAATTCTGTTACAATTTGTGATTCAGAAATTTTATAACCAAAAACATAGAATATGTGTGTGTGTGTGTGTGTGTGTGTGTGTGTGTGTGTGTGTGTGTGGGTGGGTGTGTGTGTGTGTGTGTGTGTGATTAACTTACATAAAGACCTGAATCTTGTGAAGATGAAATTTTTAAATCTACATTTTATTCAATTCACAACGAAATAAAGCTTTGAAATTTCGTACACTTTTGTATACTCGTTAATATGCACTATGTTAATAGTTTCTGAACTTAATTATCATTTACTTATTAAATTAATTATTTTTTTACATAAACGGCATCATCTAGTAGCAAATTTGAGAGATTTTGTAGATTTTTAATTATTTAGAATAAAAAATAAAACATAAATTAAAGACCAGATGTAAAAATTATATTTATATATATATATATAATTACATTATTATTTTGATTTGAAGCAGAAATGAGTCGTGGCCGAAAATCATAGAAGAAGCCACAGCGTTGACTTTATTTCTGTTTATTCCATCTCGAGAAGCAGGCATTATTTACAAGCAGTAAGGATACAAAAACACAAGAAGGCATAAAAAGGATAAAAGGGACTAAATCATTTAATTTGATCTTATATACCATGATATCCTCATCAATCAGACACGTGTAGATTTCTGACAGGGATTCTTATATGTTTTGGCCTTAGGTTGACCTTTAGACAAGAGAAACGCAGGAATCCTTTAAAAGAATATATTTACATCAGTGATTTGTTATCCATCCACCTGGCACGTGGAGTCATCAATGACGCTTTATACTTCATTTGATTTATGAAATAGAAAAAGTGAAATGGATCAGGAAATAGGAGAACATTTTAGAATGAAATTGCTATGGGTTAAATTAAGACAAAACTTTGAAATTTAATTACAATTTAAATTAGAGTATATATATATATATATATATATATATATATATATATATATATATATATATATATATACCCCTTTTTATGCATTAATAATTATTGAGTTTTAAATATATTTAGAAACGTCTTTCCTCCATAAAGTTAAAGTGTGAAAGTAGATGTTCAGCACAACAGAGTCTGCTGTGAGAATAAATACCACAGCTAGATTCTAGTGTATTGCATTATTATTTCCGCTTCAGGTATTTTTTTTAACCCTTTGAATTTCCCCTATAGGTGAATGTAATTTTGAAAACGGAAAAAGGAAGGAAGGAAGTATCGAGTCATTGTAACATTTCTTTTCTCGTAACAAAGACTGTGGTAATGACTGCTGAATCACATTCTAGCCCCTACCAAGTTTGGTTGCATAAAGAAATTTAACACACACTGCATTGTCTTGTTTTCATATAACCTTACAAGAGCAGCGACAGGAGAAACTATATACTCACTGTCTTTTCTATTGCTACTTAAATTACCAAATACAATAGAGCAATGAAAATGAAAGCAAGCTGTAATTCTTAAAAATTATACAAAAACACAACTTTATCTAATTCCACTCTCTATGTGCAAAGACCAATCATAATTACTTTGCTTTTTATGAAATGCTTTTTGTCAAGTTTATTTTAAATCTTACTTTATCGTATACCATTTTTTACAGCATTTAACTAAATTTAATGCTATACTGTTAGAAAATTAGGATTTTATTGATCTTTAAAATAACCGACTAAAAAATAGAATATCGAAATCGTGTTTATTAATTCAATTTCTTCTTATTTATTAATAAATTTTGTTTTAAAAATATTATTAGTTGTTGCCGTAGTGTTCCGCTTTACAACGGAAGGAGGGGTGTAGTAGCTTCTGAGGTATGGACCCCTGAGCACCCGAAGGCAGAAGTTTGACTTCTAGCTCACATACGTCACAAATCCTTTTTACGGGGCAGACTTCATTCATTCCACAGATCGTAATCTGGAACAGAGAACGATCATCTCTGATGCACTACCCCCAGTGGTATTACTCTCGACATGGATGCCTTTGGACCACGATAGATTTAACGAGAGCCAGCCACACACACTCAGAAAGTCTTCGGCTGGTGAGTTTAGAACTCGCAACCTAAAGAATACGAGTTCAACGCTCTACCAACAAGGTTATCCCGGCTTAATAATTACACTTACTATAAATATTTCATAGCTATTAGTGGCTAATGCAATTAAGATCCAATTTTTTTTCTCTTGGAAGCTGTAGTCAAGGAAGTAGGTAAATCTTTTGACTGGTAATTCATAATGTTATTCGATATAGTAAAAAGTTACTTTATCATCCTTTAAAAAATATTCAGGTTTCACAATGAAATATTCCGTATTGATTACACTACAAAACATAATTCAAAAAAATTCTAGAAGTTTACCTAAACATAATCCATTAAATTACATATTCAAAATCCAGTTTTTCGAGCATTCGAAGTTTATTAATGTATTCATTTTTTTAAAACATCATTAAAGACAGGCATACTATATGTAAACAACATCATTCAGAAGAAATGGGGTAGGGGACTTCAAAATGATTTGCAGTGCAGATTATTAGACCTAACACAACCAAATTTAACACAGTAGCAAAAGAAACAATTGTGGAAGTTTGAATTAATTGATATTTTTACATGTTACTTAAAAATGCATGATGAACTAACTATATGATACTTAATAATGGAACAACATTTTTCAAAATTCATTAACTCTCGAAATTGTCATCAGAGTTCCGAAAAATTCATAGAGCGGTTAATTTTAGTACGACAAACTCGGTAAAAACTGTTGTCATGGGAAAAAATTCGAGATAGTAATTAATTATGCACATTAACTTTAATAATAATCAATTTGTTGATTGGAACAAGCCTGTTTCCACAAATTATTTTCTGTGAAACGAATTAGTATAAATGAAATAATAATTAAATTCGAGAGTTTTTTTGACAACTGCACAAAAACCACTTTAAAACCAAATTTAATTTTTTAAAGCATTTTTAATTATATTCATATTTCCATACTATTCTTATTTCCATACAATTTTTCTAATTTTAACAAGTTAAAAAATATTTGATAGCATACTTTATTACATCTAATATTATTTTATAATTTATTTTATTACATCTAATATATTTACAATATTACTTTATAACATCTAATATTATTTTAGTTTCTGGATTTATACTCACATGGAAAGGATTGGATTTATACTTACAAACGCATTATTAGAAATAATGCGTTTTTTGCGAGCAACGTCAACATAATTAGTAGCGAAACTTAAAAATAATATAAATGCTGTTCAATTAAGCTTGAAAATGCATCTTTCAATGATGTTCCGAATGAGATAATTGAAGCGCCATTATATATATATTTCTTTTAGAAAATGGTTTAATATTATTTTCAATGTCTCTATGTTATCACTGCAATCTGATTTACAAAGAAATGTATAAAATGACCCAAGAGACTACCTAAATGCAGTTGAAAATATCATTTAAAGCTTGTTATTATAGCATATAGTGTCTCTACTGATTTGGAGGAACAGGAAGCAAAAGCTGTGATTTAAGTTAATGCTAAATACAATGTAGGTATCATAACAAAAAATGATAAGCTTAGTCCTTCACTTAAATAAAAAGTAATTCCAGCCTATGAATCATCTATTTACAACAATGCCATATTGGGGAAGTCGCGAGTAAAGGGTGCGCAATTTCGAACAATATGTGTCACTAGTTCTTTTCGAAAAGAAGAGTAAACGACACGCATTCGCGCAGCAAAACGTGTTAGCAGCTTTATGTCATTCAGAGCCACTGACTTTAGAGCTTTTTGAAATTATACAGAGCAAGCGGTGCTTAACACGGATTTCGGCCTGGATGTTACTTTGCACATTGTTAATGAAGTAGGGCACACAGATGACCACAAACAATTGAAAATAGGATAATATTTTGAAAAAGGTAATAATGGATGGGAATTATAGTTGCTAAAAATAAATAGGCTGAAAACTGTAGAATTTTTTGTATTTTTTCCTCATTTTCAAAACGAATTCAAACTATTTGAAAAAAAATTATAAGAATATTGTATAGTACAAGAGTTTATAAAACTAGTAGTTTTCCAAAACATAGACCTATGCGTAATTTAGCAAACGATAACCGTTTTTATAATAATTCGTAAAATATTTGATTTGTATTAACTAATGTCTCAGAAGTATTTTGTGATCTAAAATATCCCCAATAAGAAAAAAAAAGTTGTATTATACGTTAATTGAGCCAATAAAACTCGGATCAAAATAAATCAACCTAGTTGAAATCCATAATGAAATTTAAAGATGTTCAAAAATCTAATTTCCAAGATTGTCTTATACGCAAATTTAGAGAAGTATTTAATTTTTTAAAAGTCGTTTCTTTTAATGCATACGTAATTCAAGAAATGCTCTGTTAATTTTCATGTTAAAAATACCAGTTTCAAATGAACTGGTGTTTCTTTTTTGATCAAACTTTCCAAAAATGCCGAAAATTTATCAATTCGGCCATAGTTTAACGAACTTTGCATTTCTCCCTTTTCAATTAACAGTTTTCTTTGTCTCTCTTTAAAGGATTACAGAATAGGCATCATGAAAGAAACACATTATTTTAGAGATGAAATCACGTGGATCACATGATCTAAAACAGAAATTCAGTCCACTAACGGTCATATTAAACCATTCAATTTATTACGAAACTGCGAATAAAATAATACCGAAATAAAATGAATCATTCGGTTATCTCTTTCCGAATCATTTCAACTACGAAGCAGACAATCCACTATTAGATTACTGCTGAACAAAGTTTCACCCGCAAACTGAATAATTGGATGCATTATTAAAATTCTAACAAGTTGTAGCTTTAAAAGGACAGTGAAGATTTACTTCGCAATGTAATTTCAACAGAATATGAGAACATTTTTTAAAATCAATTTTAAGGTAGGTAATTAAGCTGGAAAGTTTTTTTTCCTCCAAAAATATTAAATATATATTTTTTAATTTAATATTTTTTAGTTCTGAGCAGTTTCAGTGGTTCTTCATAAAACCGTTTAAACCTAATTTCTAAGTTTTTTTTTTCGGAAATTAAATTGATTTTTTTTATTTGTATACATTTTTAATGCTATTTTATATCTTTAAATACAAGGATTTTACAAATTCTAAATGTTTGAAACATATTCTAATGAAAAAAAATCATAAATTAATAAGATTTGATGCATAGCTGTTGTTCAGCAGTTCTTGGATTGGAGAAAAACAGGCTGCTCATTTTGAAATATTCTATAACTGTTTTAATGTTTCACAATATGGAAAAAAATATGAAATTTTCGTGTTATCCATTAGTCGAATCCCAATATTTAAAGTTTGGATAAAAAGAGAGCTTCTTTTTTTAGTTCAGGAACTAAGAAATATACTTATGACAATGTCTGCAAGTTTTTGAGCAAATCATTTGATAAACTTTTAAACTAGAATATTTCCCCTTTAAACTTTTTTTTTTAAATTTTAATGAAGGGAGGAAAACCCTACATTTTTTCAATATATTTCATGTAAAAATGAAAAAAAAAATTACAACTTTTTAACATTTTTCAAAAAACTCATCTCGGACGTAATCACATATTTTAAACTACTGAATCAGCTGCAGGAAAATAAGATTCATTTTACTAGAACGTTTAAAAAAGAAAATAAACAAGTGGAGGATTATGGTACGTTGACTATCCAATGACCCAATGAATACTTAATGAACAAATATTTTCATTGCTAAAAATCATAAGCAGTTATTTGATCCTTTGGTTTAAGTTGAATGCTAATTTTCGATTCTCAAATGTCCGGCTCTATCAGGTTTAAAATGACTTGTGTGTATGTGCGTGGGGATTTCAATATTTTAGAATGATGTATGGAAGCTTATCAAACAAACTAGAAACGCAAGTTTGAAGACAACGTTTGTTCAGCCATAATGCGGCCAACACACGCAAAAACCGGTCTAAATAAAATTTATCTAATTTAAATATGTCTAGTTACATTGCGGAGGTTATTAGTTGTCAATGTCCCGTAGATGATGTTCATCATAGAAGTACTAGAATATTTCCACAAGAGAAAGACGCATGCCAGCTCTAAGCCTTATCTAAACTTTTCATCAAATTTGTTTTCAGACTTACCAAGTATAAATATCATTAGATTTATTATTCTTTAATTTTTCCATTAAGGAATTTTACAATAAAGCTAAATATTTCGAGTAACAAACTTTTGCTTTATAAATCTTTAATAAGATTAAGCATTTTTTGTGGCTTCTCCATTTAAGGATAAATATGCTACAAGGCTATGGAATTGTAAATGCTTCATATCAACAAGTAATTCCTACTTAGGTCAACAAAGAAAATTTTAATTTTAGTTATTTTTTATTAAATAATTACAATTAATATAAATTACTAATCAAAAAATTATCTGGCCAAAAAAATTCAAGTTCGAATCAATTGAAAATAAATAAGAACAGACTCAATTTGCGTTGAGGATTCAACGCCAATTGAGGCACCACAAACGCATGAATTTTCTACGCCAGTTGGGGTAACGCAATACAAATTAGAAATTTTTCATTTTGTTTATTCTGCGTTATTTGAATTCAAAAGTACTTCAAAATGAATTCGAAAAATCGATTCATTAACAAAGTTTAATTTTAAATGCATCAAACATTAAGAAAATACACATAATCGTTGGAAATAATCGACTTAAAACATGTAAAGCCTAATCTCATTAGCGTCGGGGGGGGGACAAACTAAATTCTTTATTTATTTGGCGGTGGGGAAATTAAGATTTTTGGCGAGAAGGTTATTTTTCAACTAATTAATATTTAAAATCTGTATTAACATCAAGTGTTATCTACTACAAGTTAAAAACAATTACTAGAACTTGAGTGGATGAATAAAAAGCGTTTTATCAATGGTTGAAAATTCGAACAACATTATATATAAAGGAAGAGTGTGAGCTAATAGCAGGAATTGAAAAAAACTTATGAGAATTATAAATGCCACATAGCATGCCTGAATTAAGATAAGTCTCACATTGCGACGAATAAATAAATACAATAAAGTAGTCTTGGACTATGTCTTTGAAACTCCGGACGTCTTTATTTCCTCAAAATAAAAAATGAATTCAAAATTTCTAGCATTCCACTACGCAAATACAAAGAGCGGAAAAAAACCAACGAACGGGATAATTTTTTTAAAAAATTCTTTTAGTTAAAATAAGACGTATTGATTCTGACTGACAACTTCTAATTATTTACGAAGAGATTTTAAATTCCAGTTCTAAATTAAAACTATTAAAGCATTTTTTAAACTTGTTTCTAGTTTCAACCAATGAAAACGTACATCAATGCGCACACCGCGGTCGTTTCCCAGAACTCAATTAGTTTCTTAATTTCTTTTTCTTCTCTAAAATTAATTGACGAACGCATATTGGTTTTAATGTTTAATTATATCTCATCATAGTTTAATTATTATAATTACTCATATCACTCAAATCTATTTAATGCATCCACTCTTTACAAGGAAATGTCAGCAACAATGAATTTTTTTCTTTTCTTAGCTATGGTTCAATCTTAAAAACTCTATTGTAACTAAATTAATGATGAGGAGATAATAGTCTGTCTCTAATCTGTCGGCACTATGCTGAGTATAAAATAAAAGGCAAAACTGTTTGACATTATTAATTCTTATCGTACGGAGACAACGAGAGGTGAATTTGAAATTACAGATATGGCATTCCGTAGATGAATGCAGATTCTTTCTATAAAGAGCTGGAATGCGACATAATTTATCAAGATTATCATACCCAGAGAGATTAAAAGACCTAAAAATGGCGGAAAGAGGTCAGGTGAACTTACTAACTTCTTCGGGCATGTGAGAATATTTTGCTCATCACCTCATAAAACCGCTCTCATAATAATGAAACGGCAATTGGACTTGTAACGTAGTTTTGAAATACAGCTAACGTGCATTTCAACAAAGTTCCGTATTCCCAGCGAAAAAAATACCATTTTCCCTTGCTTTGCACATTTATTTTGAAAATATGAGTGACATGATTACTTAAACCAAAAACATTTTAACTCACAACTTAATTCCATTGCTTCTTTTACATTAGAAAAAGATTTTTAAAAAATGACTAAAATATGATTATCTAGGAATTTTAAAATATTTTAACAAGAATTCCTACCCATTTTTTTAAACAAAAGAAAATTCATTATTTAATGTGTCAGCCTAAAAATATAAAAATATGCCAATTATACAGGGTGTCCAAAAAGTTTTCGTACTGGTGATTTGTGAATTTATTTTACAAAAACAACAGGTTTAAAAAGAATTATTTTTATGCCAATGATAAAAAGTACTTTTAACATAACTAAGAAAAAAATAATGAGCTTACATTTATATAATAAATGCTCAAAATATCCATCCCTTTCTTGGAGACAAAGCTGAACTCGTTTGCGCATGTTTTTCGAAAAGCGTTTTAACATGCTAGGAGTGATTTCTTGTATCCTTTGGGTCATTGCGATTTTCAAATCATCTATTGTTTGAGGATCACCTTCATAAATTTTTTCCTTTAAATATCCCCACCTTTAATATCAGATCAGGGGATCGAGGTGGCCAAAGATTTTTTGAGATAAGTCGATCGCCGAAAAAAGCTTCAAGCATGTCCTCGTACTCGTACGGCAAAATTTAATATACTTGAAAAAAAAATCACGGAAAATGATTTTTTAAATTTTAAGTACGGGAACTTTTGGACACCCGGTATATGAAAATCAATAAATGATTACAGGTCCCAATAACATATCAATAAATGACTCTTTAGTAATAAAACTACCGCGAAAGAGTAATTTTGCGATATTTTTCTATGGAAGCTTCAGAAAAAAAAATTATAGCTTAAAAATAAATAAATAAAATAAAATTAGGACGAATAAAGCAAATAAAACATCTATTATAATGTCAATAAAGAAAGGTATTTTTTAGTGGTTTCAGTAATCTTTAAATTTGCTTCTTTTTTTTTTTTTGGAAGCAAGTATATTTTATGAAAGACTTTCCGAATCATTTAATCAGCGCAATAAAAAAAAATTACTTCGATTTCCTGGAGATTTATTTCTAGAAACTTCATTTCCATCACAGTAATAAGCATGAAATGTTTTGAAGTTTTTTTATGCCAGCATCAAAAATATTTTCACTCGTAATTTACTCAAACTATGATAAATTCCTAGTCTATCAAAACTTTTAATGACGCGTTCAACCTTCTCTAGAATATCACTGTAAAAACACAGTTCAAGCCTCGATAACTGCGGTATCTTTGATGCTTATTTATAGTTGCCAGAAATTCCTAAGTAAAAAGCTTCTTTTTTTTTTTACAGTATTGGAGGTAAGGTTTGAGCGCCAAAATAATTTCCCCCATTTACAGAAAAATACAATATAAATAAACCCTAATAAGCAACGAAGTGCCATAATTAAAATATTTATAAAAAATAACGATTGAATGCAATTTGGATATTTTAAATGTCGTATAAAAAAGCACAGCAAGGGAATGCAATTCATATTTTCCTCATAGAAATCAGAATCAAGCAAGTTTTTCAATTTAAAAATTGCAACATTTTCGAGCGAATTCGCAGAGATATTTATAACAAAATAGTTCTTACATGCACACCATGTATATAACAAAATATTCAATTTTTCAAACCATATAATTAAACTAAATTTTAAAACAAATCAATTTGGTCTTTCTTTCTCCCCAAACAGAAAATTCTTTAAATGAAATAAGTATGGATGCATATTTATTAGTGACCAGGCAACAAACAAGCTATTTGGACTCCATCTTCAAAAATAAATGTTTGGTCACTTCTAATCTTTTAAATTTCCGTTAATTCTTTAAGTGCTACAATGATTACAATTTTAACATTATTAAAAATAGGCATCTTCAACGAACAATAGTTTCCTTATCGTATTAGTAGCATTAAATTAATAATGACCAACAATTTTGATGAACTATATCTTATCACCCCAAGTAAAACCGCCAACTTCTTTAATAAAGAGCATCTCAATAGGTTAGCTATGTATAAAAAGTAAAAAGATAAAAATAAATAAATAATGGTAAAATTTTGTATTTTTGCAGACTAGGGGTTCAGCTAAAGTTTTAGTTTTCCATAGTTCCCGAAAAAAATAAGGTATAGACAAGTAATCATATATAAGCTATCTAAATATCATGAACCAAATGAAATAAAAATTAGAGAAATCAGTAGAGCAACTGGGGTTGGATCTGGTACCTTATCACTCATATAGATTGCATAGTGAAGTAGTGTTTTTGAAATTTCACTGAAAGATAGATAAAAGTGTGTGTTTTTTTCAATTTCTTTAAAATATTTACCTACGGTTTTACCTATTAATTATGATAGTAATAGACGAATTAGGGTTGCATAAAAATAGCTCCACCAGAATATTATTAAATACCAATAACTTACAAGTAACTATAAATATATTTTTTACAAAACATTAAACAATTACGAAGAGCATAATTTATTTTGCGCATGAAGATGATTACAATAATATTTACTGCAGAAAACAATTCAAAGTTTTGCGATATATCCAGAAGTTACTTTTCCAAATAAATTAATTTATACAAGAGAGCATTAATAAATATTTT
Organism: Argiope argentata; assembly: GCA_026289955.1. Lineage (NCBI taxonomy): Eukaryota > Metazoa > Arthropoda > Arachnida > Araneae > Araneidae > Argiope > Argiope argentata. Next base: position 21,156,403 of record JAOUZG010026641.1, on the reverse strand, counting down.
ATTTACCAACATAGCACGCATGAAAATTTTAATACTACATTTATAATTAAACATTCCCATTGAGATGCAAATTCATATACATACATGCCTAAATGCTCAAAATGTATATATAGTTGTTAACAACAACAAAAGAAGTGGGACAACCCAGTAGCTTTTTTTATTAACAGCCGCACCTTCACAAATTTAGTGCCGATGGAGCAGAGGCACATGTTTATTAATCGAGTTAATTAACATGATTAATTAACCACTATTGCAAAGTTTTTCCATTACGGAAATTGAGATTTTTAGCTGAATCGATTTATTAGCTTGTAAACAACTTCTAACCAAAATTTTATGAAATTAAGTTGATAATTTCGAGAATTATAGGGTTCAAAAATGGTGCTTCGAATGTTAAATAAAATTTATGTTCTTTCAGTGAATATATTAAGAAACTTAATATATTTTTCAAAAATATTTTTAGGCACTAAAGGGAAAATATTATTTTTCATTAAATCATGAAATAAACGCACAAAAAACACATAAATTTTTAAAGATAAAAGTGGAAAAAAAATGAGCATTGTAAAATTTTTACATGGGTGCAAAAAGCTGACATGATAAAATATCTGAATTAAAAAAATGTGATCATATCTCAAATAGCTTTTAAAACATGCAAAAAAAATTTGTAAAATCCCCAAATTAAGTTTGCAACGCCCACTTTTTAAGGGACCATTTATTAAATTTATTTGTATTTATAAACCAACTCTCGATGAAGCACAAGCTTCAACGGCAATCATAATATCGAAGTTAAAAAAAGTTATTTATTTTCAGGTCAGATAATTTTAATTTCTCTTTAAAAATGATTTTTCCCTCAGAAGATATAAAACTTAATTTCAGAACAGAGTGGAAGTAAAAATGTTAATAATAATAATTTTTTAATTTTTACTGATACACATTAAAAAGTCGAGAGTTATTTTATATAAGGACTGATGGGTTGGCTCTTTTTGGGCAGAATTTTGAGCAAACAAAATTAAGTATTTCTCAAGAACTGTATATTAAATACTTACATGAAAAGACCCGGCAAATCGAGTTATCATATTATATAATATTCCGATTTTCGCTATAGAAAAATTTTAAGATAGGAGTTAATTAACTATGTTAATTAGTTAGCCAGTTGCACTAAGAACGTTCCCGCGGGCCATTTCTATTGAAACCAAATTTATGAAGATGCGGCAATAAATAAAAGAGATAATAGAGGTATGCAGTTTTATTCGTTTTAAAATCTGATTTCTCAAATGATATTACCTTGTATTTGTTCATATATACATGTATATATATTTTGTTATTGTTACGATTCAATCGATTATCAATTTTTGGGATGGTGGTTGTTTGACAAGCTAAATATATATATTCTATTAATTTCCAAATAAAAAAAATAAAATATATGAATCCAAGGAAGTTCATATGATACTGTTATTCATAAAGCAATGTTATCAAATTTAAAATTTATGTATCTTATACTATAATACGAGGAATGGTTGTCAAGTTGAAAATCGCCCCAGAATTAATAAACTCCGGTAAACTTGGGGGTCTGGGGTTTTTGGCCACGAGGAATCGATTGGCGCCGGTTTTGAAGCTCTACGGTTGAGCAGTTCGGAGTTACAGATAGGATATTTTCAAACTTTATTAGTTCGCCATAATGGCTACTTAAATTTTCAAGTGGTAACGTGCTGCCATCTATAGCCAATATGCCATCTATATCAATATTCATATATATATATTTTTCATTTCATGCAGACACGTGATGAAAATTGCATTTTTATATGTTTAATGCGCAATAATAATTTTTTATTTCCTATGACTTTTCAAACTTTACCTTTGTATAGAATAGTTCCCTTTCCAAACTCTAACTTTGTTTAGAATAGTTTACAATGGTGCACTTTGACCGGTTATCTTTTCACCAATGGTTTCACAAATTTTCTTATGGCATGTATTGTTTTGATAAATCACCATTGAAAATTTAAATATTCGAGTTAGCTTCGATACCTGTTTTCTCCGAGCGGAGCTCGGTCACCCGCTGGTATAACAAAGGTGATTTCCATATGTTGCATATACAAATAGGCTAATAACGTTTAATGAACAATAAGATTGACAATCAAAAAAATTATACAAGAAAAACTTCTTTAAATATACCACTATTGAATAAAAAGCAAGAAACGTATTATAAGACCTTGAAACTGTCATTACGATATGGAAACGCAATAAATCAACCGTTGAAAAAGTGAAAGATAACAACAACGAGGAAAAAGAAAGGAAAGTACACTTTCGCTTTCTCTCCAATTTTAAAACAGAAAGCTGAAAAAACATAAGAAATATTTGAATCAATATATGAAATAGTTAAAAAAGTAAACTAAATAAAATTGGTAAAAACTATTATTTCTAATAATTTTTTCCGAAAATGAGAAACAAGGTTTCAATTAAATAATTTAATACGGACTCAATGTAGACTGAATTCCGAAAATTTAGCTATATGAGAACCTACATGAAATTTTTATTTCGGTGACTATCCTAGATTAGATTCAAACACAGCGATAACGGCCGAGTCCTGAAAGAATCGAGTATTTTTCTAAAGAGGAAATGGCAGACGAATGCGTTCATTCATTGTTACTCGGATTGAGATTTCCCCCTTACACATACAGTTCTTTTCCTGCAAAAGCAAAAAAATTTCAAAATAAAGAGCATGCTGAAAAGTTGGACAAAAAAAAAAAAAAACGACAATAGGGCACTCGGCCAAGTCGGTAAGTTACAAGTAAAAGATCATTCGTCATGGGATGACGCAAGAAAAAGTCTCGGTATTCTTTGTTTAAAAGATTTCAAGAAATTTTCGAATCATTCCACAGAAACTGTGATTCTGTTGCCAACTTAGATTTAAAAAAAAGAAAGAAAGAGGTACTATCAAAAACGCACTCTGGTTGAAGCTGGTATTAGGAATATTATGCATGAACACATATAAAGATAACAACAAAAACGCGAAGAAAGTTAACTAATCCAATTCCATGTTGAATAGGCAAGACGGAACTGACGTAATTGGTGCCATCTAACATAGCAAAAAACAATAAGTTTAAAGTGAAAATCAAGATCAAAAGTGAAATAAGTATAATGAATCGGCCTGAAGACTTTATTAAGGGTCACCCTCAGTCAGGTTTATTGCTTATTGTTTATTGCTATGTTAGATTAAATCATTGGTATTCTAGTAGTAGCAAGCATTAGCGATCTCTAAATACAATGTTGGGTTTAATTTTTAATTCTTAATATTTTGGTTCATAAAATTTGATATTTCTTCCATCTTTATCTTTGTTATGATAGTAATTGGTGCCATGTAACTTTCCCCTTTTCAAATTCAATTCTTAGCTCATTATTATCATTTATAACTTTTTTAAAAACTAAAACGTAAAAAGGAATATTTTATCCAGTTAATCAGATATTTTTTTAGAGAAATTTAATCAAAGAGGACTAGAAACTTTCCGAAACGACAATTGAAACCTTCAATAACTAAAGGCAGGTAGATGGTAAAAATCCATACACATTTTTTTTTCTTCTGAAAACAGATGAAGTTAATGCAGAGACAGTTATTTTGCAATTTTCCAAAAGACTGGGGAAAAAAATCCGCTCGTGCGCACACGGGCACACACTCTGGAAGTCAACTTCCATCCCGAAAATAACCGAGGTGGAATTCCTCTACATTCAATGTCGCAGAATACGAATAGCATGACGGAAGTTATTCAAACATTGTGAGTCGAAACGTAAATACAGTGGTGTCTCTGCTCTCTCTGTTAACGATAGAAGCTCTCTTCTCCGGATACAAATATAAACTCTTCCCACTGCCCCGATGGAAAAGACACCAAGCCTGTGAAAGCGTCTAGTTAAGCTATGCGAAGGAGAGGAGAAAAGATATTTTTAGTTAAAGGGATGACAGTTCTTTGACACTTAGTACTCTTGCCCACGAAATGCCGGGCGTCATGATGTATAGTAGAATTTTTTTTTATTTGAGCCAAATATAAACCATTCACAAACTTCACTAATGTTAAAATTACTGGTGCAAAATTTCTATCCTGATTTATAAGACGCAAGGAGTACCCGGCATCAGTCAAGTTATTCAATGTAGAGTACGATACTGAATGATAGATAGTTGAAATAATCTTATAGAATTTTTAAAATAAAAGTAAGAGCTTTTTTTTCTTTCGAAAATAATATACACCTTATTTAAAGAATTAAGGAGGAAGGGGGGGGATGAGAGAAGCGTTTAGTTAGAAGTAACCTTCATGTTAAAAGATTCTTGGCTAAAGCCCATGTTTCCACCTCGGCATCAAGAGAAAATGACGTACAACTAGTAGCAAAAGAGTGTCAGAGATTCTTGCTGATTCTAAACTGTGCATGAACTGTGACAAAGACTAGGATTTGTGAATACTGAATACATAGAGTAACCCCCAGCTGGTTTATTATTGATTTCAAAAATTTGAGTGGGTGAAAATTTATTTTGAGCCTTTAAAAAATACAAAATAAAACTAACAATATAACGATTAAATTGAAATCTGATATGCATATTTCAATGTATCATGTCAGAACATTATTTCTTGAACGGCCAAGCACCACGTGCTCGTGCAAGTTAAATTATATTTTTATTCATTTTAATTGTTTCATTTAATTAGAAACTTTGGTATTATAAAAGATCTAAAAAAACTTTGTCTCGCATTGACAGTTTAGAAAAATATCACATTTCCTATTTATTTCATTTAATGTAATCACGTGCTCAAAATGACATTTTTTCTAGGTTTCATTTGCAGTAGTCATTAACTTATTTTTTTTAAATTCAGAGCTTTTGTAGATGCAATGGCAACGTGTTATTTAAAACTGACTTTTTGAGATGCTCTGGAGATAATAAAATTGTTAATTTTTCGCCTACGAATTTTTGTTGAAGCCAAAAACCTCATCCCAAAAACATCATGTGCTGACATGATAAAATCTTACTCTTTTACCATTTAATACATTTATCGAGCACTGATTCTATTTCTAAAATTTAATAGGATTCCCTCTTTCTCCCTTTTATCAAGCTTTTACTATGTGATGTTGAGTTGCATGTTAAAACAAATGTAACATAAAATTAATATCTAAGCAATGAACAAGGAATTTCTATCAGCCTGATTTGTTTCTTACCAAATATAATCTTATAGTAACAAAAATGAATCGAACAACAGCAAGAACAAAAAAAAATAAAATAAGATAGCTCATGATCAATCGACATGCAAATGAACATCGGAAAATGTACATCAAGAAAATCACTTGTAGTAGTCTATGTTGTTATTCAAGTTCAAGTGTTTAAGCCAGCACAGAATTAAAATAAAGTAATCATATTCAAACTTAGCAGTTCTCTTTATTGAGCAGATTTCAGCTTGAGATCGTGTAGGAAAATCCTCCGGCAGCTGAAAGCGTGACCACGTATCAAGGCTACATAATATTTGTCTGATAATGTTAGCCGATTGATTTTGCATGCAATGCACGAAAATGGCTGGAGGTGGTTAATCGCCTATCTATCAAGATTCTTGTTTCGTGATAAATATTTTAAATTCATGAATACAACAGTTCGATTTGAAAATTGCGTAATACCAATTTCATTGCACAAGCACAGTTGGGTGTAAATGTATGTAAATGAAAAACAAAGAGTAGACAGATCGTATTGAGTGGTGTAGGCGTAGGTTTTAAAAATGTCAAATTACGCTATTTATTTAATATAAATGAGATTTTAATCAAGGATAATGGATTGAAAAAAAAAGGAATAATTTCATCTACGCATTAAAAAATTCAGAATCTATTCATTGTTTTCTAAAAAGATAATCTGGTGCGGGACGGAACACTTTTTCGAATAATTATTTATATCGTTTGGAATGAGGCTGAGGCATAAAATAAAGGCACTGCTATTACATGAAAGCGGCAATTAAGTTAAGACAAAAACCACTAAAACATACTTCAGCATTTCAGGTTCCTTTCATGTCCTTATATATATATTGAGAGAACAGCAAATATCCTCAACAGAGTATATCGTCTAACTAGAGGGTAAAATAAATTTGTAACTCAAAGGATTTATGTAGATCGTTCGACATAACTTTTAACTTCCAAGCTACTATAACTCTTCTAATTCTATAAAAAATCTAATTAGTACTCTCCACAAAATTGTGGTATAAGTATCATGACTGGAACTTCAATATATTTTGCGGCACAATTTTAACACAAAAATTTAAATTTATATGGCGGTAAAACAAATGTTTTGACAACTGCTAATTTCTGAATGATTTTCACGGCTAATCGTTGATAATATGAAATTGTGGAAAACTGAAACACTACTGCTACACTCTAGATGTGATAGTATTATCATTATTATATACTAACCGAACTATTAAATTTAATGGATATATAAATATATAAACGTATATGTTTTTATTTTTATTTGTGACAAAATTAATCAACAAAATTCGAAAAAAGGAAATAAAAAATATTTTTGTTAGTAATCAAATTGGTATTGTTATTTTCGGTTTGATATATTATGAAAGCAAAATAGAAATCTTAAAACTATACATACCTAAATAAAGCATGGAATAAATGCAGGTACAACATGCATTCATTCATAATTTTTAACCATGTTCTTAGATAAACGCTAATCAAGAAAGGAAGAAAATAATTCATTTTCCACCTTAATAAAATTATTTTCAATTAAGTAAAAAATTTCATTATTCGAAATTTTTAACATGAGTTTAGAAACTTAACTTGAAATTAGAAATGAATTCACACTTTGATATTTTTACTTTGGATGCGCAGATGACAGATCAACATCTAGTTCGTTTTGGAATGTTCAGATGACTTCTTTCGAAATTGTTACACTAAAATTCATGACGAAATACGCATTAATATTCTAAAATTTCATCGCTTTTTATGGAAACCTTTTTAGGCCATTAAAATGCAACAATTGACGAGTTATTAAAAAAGGAAAAAAAAAAAATACTAAGTAGATGGCCAAAATGGACGAAGTACGTAATCCCACAAACCAGAAATCTGTAGACTCTTAGAGCCATGTTCATTCGTGTCAGGTGGGAATGGAACATAAAAGATCGCCATTTCCGCCAGTTAACAGCAAAAAGAATTCTGACAACAGTGAGCCACTAGAGCTTCTTCCAGCAAAGTACCTGTGGATGAAATTTCTTCTTTAACACAGTATATGAGCAATTCTGGAACTTCAAAGAACATGATAAAGATGATTTTCGTGTAGTTATACAACATAAAGTTTGTCAACAAAATACCAAGATATTTTTTTTTCTGTATGAAAATTGGAAATTAAGCGCGAAATTATTCTGTAAACGAACTACTAATAATACTTAAAACGTTTTTTTTTTAATTATTTTTTGTTCGCTCATTATCATATATTTGGCATGACAATTTTGATACGCAAAATTTATACATTATTTATATTTATTTTGCCTTCGTTATCGAACCTATGCAAAACAAATGCTTTAATTTTACATTGTGATTTTTTTTAAAGTTTTCAGATACAATTATGCACACTTATAAAAATTAAGGTAAGAGATATAAGGATTTTAATAAAAATTTATTAAGTAAAACTAATTGTGTAATAAAAACTGTAGCGTCAGCCTTATAAGCCAGATAATATCTTTCGAGCTGAAGGGTCCCTTCTGCTTGATCGGTATATTACTCGGCTACAGGACCAAACGTCGCAGGTTCGTACCGCGACCTTCAATCGCTACATTGGTGACCCGGATGTGATAAATCTTTTCCACTTATTTCAAAATATAATACGCAAATTCCTAATTAAATTTAACAAAATACTTTTTTAAAAAAAGCAAAAACGCACCGTCACGTAGTTGAGTAACAGGATTCAAGCCTGTTATCTATCAGATACAAAACATTAAAAAAAGATGATTAAGGTGGAAAAATAGAAAGCGAACAATTAAATGCAAAAAAATATTCAACTAATGACGAGTGTTATTAGAATTGTTCAAGGTACCATAGCATCTTCTTTAAATACTAATTATAAATGTTTGATGCAATAAAAAATAACTACAAAACTAATGAACTATAAAGTTAACGTTAAAACAACACAGTTTCCGCAGAGAATCAAAAGACAGATAAATTAAACTAAAATATTCAGTGTCGGAATTTAAAATGCGTCTTCTTTCAAGAAAATAAATATTTGAAGTTTCGCAAACGTTTATTTCATTCTACCTCTTAATGTCTCTTTTGAAAGTTATAAAACGTATATCCGCCAGAAGAATAGCATTCTTAAGTGCTCACGTACTAAATTCGAATTTTTTATTATGAATCCATTAAACAAAGAATTTTGTTTAATTTAAAACTCTGACTAAATTTTTGATTTGACGACAGTTGTTTCTAAAGCGTACACAAGGCGTTATTATTTTTTAAAATATTTTATTTCACTTAATATCAAAGATGCACATTTGAAGGTAGATAGATTTTACACATTTCTGCTTTTCAACAAATAAGAAACATAACAAAAAAAAACTTTTTCAATGTTTTAATTAAAACATATTTTATGAAAAAACTGGGGGAAAAAAGATCATTAGCAAACGATACATTTTTTCTGAAGCTATTTCCATACTTGAATGAATTATGATAAACGAGCAAAATTGATATAGACAAACACCATTTTAACAATGCACTATCTGTAATGAAGGAAAAGGGAGAAAAATTGCTGCGAAGATAATTTACAAAAGTCTTTTTTCTTTCTTTCAGAGGACAGTTTTTTTTTTCGTGGTAGATTAAATTCATTATAAAAATGCATCACATATGTCGAGGAAGGAATAATCATCCACAAATGCGCATATGCATCATACCGTAAAAATAAATTACGATCGAAATCTTAACGTAACCTTATAAGTAGGGTTTGCTTTTTACTGATCACCACAAAACGAAACCGCAAATCAAGATTGTAAAAGAAGATAACATCGTTTTATTCAGATTTTTTTTTCTGAATATAAGAATGAATGAATGAATTTGCTTTGGCACTTAGATAGTACTTTGAAGCTAAAAGAAAATTATTTTGGGAAATAACTTAATAATTTTGAGTCATAATAGATGATAAAGAAATTCTAACTATCACCCCACTCATCATTTTATACTAGCACAACATGTGCGGTTCTTGATGGCGAATTCAGATCAACGCTCAAGGTGGATCGGCGGATGTCAAACGAATCCGAGATCTTATAATTTTATAATCGAGACTCCAATAAAAGTAATAATGACTCATCAAAAATAAATATGATTAAACGAATAAATTATATTAGGTACTTACGTATTATACCGTCTTCGCCAACCGCTGAGTAACTCATTGGTGACGGATTTAAATTTGGCGATAAAGATCAACGGATTACACAATTGCCGGATTGCCATAATTGACGGTTTAGCAACTCATTGGCGACGACTTCAAATTTGGCGATAAAGTTGGACGGTCTAATACGTAAGTACCTTATATTGTACTTAATATATTATTTTAAGCGAATAAACTGTACCGGATTAAGTGAATCTCTAACAATAGATGTGGTCGGACGTAGAAAAGACTGTGTTCAAATATTTCATATATCACATTGACGTGTTGAGTCAGAAAAGACAGTTTTCTAAGAAACAGTAGACTTTTGATAATCCAACCTCTCTTGCAGAGGCCCGGGGTTTACAGTAGCATTATAGAGAAATCAAGGCAGGGCAAGCGGAATTCAGTGACTTAGGTTTCGTAAACTAGAGAAATTTGAATAATGTTTAAAAGGACAAAAGTGTTTGCAATTAAATTATTTTTCTTAAATGACTTTCAAATAATCCGACTTTTAATTTTTGACTCTAATATCAATCGGATTATCAAGAGTGCACAACAAATCGAATCATAAGATTCATTGGCTATTAACTTTCATCAGTCATCATATCTAATGCCAAATAATCGAAGGACGTTAAATTATATGAACTACTAAATACTCAAAACATATTAGATATTATCAGGCCTTAACAATGAATAATAGACAGAAAATATAATTTAAAAATAAATGCGAACAAAAAAATATATAATAATCCAAGTGGGAATCTTTTCATGCGATTATTTTTTGTAATGGATTTAGAAGCAAATGACGCATGTTAGCTCAACTTAGAAAAGAAAATGAACTAACTTCGGTCAGTTAAAAGTGCGACACCTTGTGTGTTCTTTTTGACCAAGGCCAAAAGAAGTCTCAAGGCCAAAGCGTAACTTTATAGACAATCGTTAACTTCAAACGATGTATCTCATCTGTTATATCACATCCTTATAAACATCTGCATGTTAGTCTTGCTTTCAAAATTTTAACTAAGCTTTCCGTTAACCAGGCACCAACGAAGAATCGCCAAAGAAATTTGGCGGAATTCTACTTAATTTGGCGATTTTTCGCTTTCGAAACTCGTTGTAAGAAATTTGGCAGAATTCTACATTATTTGCCAGTAATAAAATTTCCGATTGGCGATTTTTTGCTGTCCTCCGGCTAACGGAAAAGTACCTTATTGGTCTTATTGTTGAAACCCTTATTCGCTTATGAAACTCAATTAACATAGATAACAGAATTCGGCGACTGGTTGTTTATAAAAGGATAAAATTAGAAATATTTCTGTCTCTCTCTTTTTTAAAAGAAATAATGTCCTAACTAATTTTAACATCCAAAGGAAAGGAATCTAAGTTTCAGAAATTAAATGAAAAGATATAAATCCATGATGCAGCAAATGCTCCAATTTTATTTATTTTTTTGTCAGCCATAAAAGTTCCGAAGAACATATTAAAAAAGGAAATACACTAGAAATTAATTTACATAATTAATCGTTGAATAATGAAATGGAAAATTTCAGTGCACATTCACTTAAAGCCTATTACAATAGCTCTTCATTAGTATATGTCTATACATTTGCTTATTAATTGCAAACAAAGAAAAACTACAGACGTTTTAACAGCAAATTTTACTTATAAAGTCACTATAAAAAATGAGAAAAAAATTAGCATACCTCCAACATTATAAATCGAAATTCGTAACTACTAAACAAAGCAGCCATAACGCACGAGGCACGACACGTTGTTTAAAAAAGCGAGAAGACAACAATATAATCTAAACCTCCAACAGATATTACACAACAAATAATCCTTATTTTGTATCAAAGTTCATACGTCATTGTCTACTTAAAACGATAAATCTGGCATACTGAGTTTCCCTGTTCGATAAGATCAGATCTGATGTACCGAATATTTATTCCAGTCACCGATATATTCATAAAAATGCAATTAAAGTAACCGGATTTTTTTGAAAATTCAATCCGGGACATTTTAGAGAATTTAGACTTAATCAAAAAAATGCCCTAAAATCAAAACATGTCGATAAAATAATAAAAAGAAAATTTCAGGAATAAATAAATATGGTAGAGAAACAATGAGCCATAAATAATGCATATTACAATTACTTGCTCTTTTTCATTCATTACATGCATCCATATTTAATCGTATTAGGGTTATGTACAAAAAATTAGAAAAAAAAATCACCAAAAGTTAGAATTAATTTCTTGTAACATAAAAGAAGAAAAATAATTAGGAATATTAAAACACCTTGAAAATCGTTGGATTGTATTGAGCAATTAGCGACATCTAAGCAATTTAAAATCTAAATTAAACCCTAATTAATTTCCAAAGTTTTCTTAATTGACCACATAATAACTTTATTCTAAAAATATTCTCTCATTTCCTGATCTCATCCCACTTGTTCTCGTTAATTAATTCAACAGGAGCTTTGTAAAATTGCTGAATCGACTAAAAGTCAACCGGTCCCCATACTCCGAATGGAGGGATAAAATATTGTCCATCGGAGCGCATTCCTTTAAAATATCCCTAAGATTCCCTTATACTTGATTGAAATGTGTTAAAAATCCCTATTAAAATCTCACAGTGTATATTCAAAGGGATAAAAGTTTCATCAGCTTTTCCTCATTACGTTTTGTGTCGTTCTATACTGTGCTCGCCCCTTCTGCTCGTGCATGATGCGTGCCTCTGGTGATATAATTAAGCGAACTTAAAAATGCAATGCTATGCCTACGAAAATGCCTCCTGTTTCAATAAAAAATAAGAGTGAAAATTTAAATTTAATTCATTTTCTATAATTATACACAATTTACGTTTAAATGAAATTCTGAAGACAAATTCTGTTTAAAAAAAATCCGGAAAAGACAGTCAGTATCATTCTGCCACATATTTCGATCACTTTGGTTTATTAAAAGTAAAAAACAATAGAATAAAAAATACGATCATTATCAGTGCTTATCTATACAAGTAAACTAGAATCCCACACAAATAAGCAATAAATCAATCCAAGAACGATTAGCAGAGTCGCAAAACAAATCGCGAGTAAAAACTATGTCATGTGATGTAGAAGACCGATGTTTTGTGCAAGCTTTTCGCCTATCGATTTGTCTGGCCCGAAGGCTCGACGGCGCGCCGCTCTTCCACTCGATTTGAGTAGACCTAGAAAATCGGTCACGTCTTTTTAGCGGACATAGAGTGTGAACGAGTGTCTGAAAACATCATACTCAAGAAACTTTACGAATGGAAAAATTATCTCTGACTCAATTTTAAAAACATCAATTCTCATCTTATGTTCAAAGTAGTTATAATCCCCCCACCCTTCCCTTGCACATAAATATACACGTTCCTGGTAAGGCAGAAGAGTAAACTGTAAAAGTTCGAAAGGCTAAAAGAGTTTTATTTCGTCTGTTTCCTAAACAATAGGACTTACCAAAAATATCCAATAAAACTGATTTTAATAAGTTATTTCTTAATTGAGACATTTTTTTTCTCAGTACTGATTTTATTCAGAACTGATTTAATGAGAATTTATCTTTAGATCAACATTGATTTAAAGAGAACTGACCATTAAATCTCATTAGAATAAGAACTGATTTTAATAAGGTTTTTTTTTTTTTACTTAGACATACATTTTAATACATCTTAAAATGTTAAGTTTTTCAAAGGGTTTCATTCAAAACTATTATGTCTAGATGCTTTTTATAGTTCAGGGCGAAATGACTTCCTCACTCATCGAATAGAAACCATAAAATATGATTTATCTTAAGAACGTCATGTTCCAAGACCATATAGATTGCATCGCAATTAAGTAAAAAAAAAAAAATCCGTCTAAAAATGAACAATTGAAGAAATCTAGTTGAGCTTAATTCACGTTAATTCTTAAATGAGATTGTGGGGGAAAAAAGCGAATTTCATAAAATAATTCATTTGACTAAACCTAAATACCGAGAAGTAAAATAACTATGATCAATTTAACAGTAGAATGAATACATTTACACAAAAGATGCTTCAGATATTAAGGATACTATGGAATTATTACATAAAAGAAAATTGATCTCCAGAATGGTGAAATTCGATTCCGGAAATCCGCATTTCCTCAGAAATCGTCAGTTGAATATATTGCAATGTGTGCATTGCATTATGTTAAATTAATGCATTCAAAAGAACAGAATAATTATCTTCTTTATAAGGTAACGATTGTAGTTATGTAAACGAATAGGATAAATGGGAGCTGCCTCGTAAAAACTTATTTCGAAAAGGTGCAAAACAAAATAAATAAAAAGGCTGCTTTCTGATTTGTTTCATCACCATTTTACCAGCAAGAAATTATCATTGGACTATAGGCGTTTAAATAATTAGTGACTATTTTTTATGGAGGAGCAATTATTTTAACCCAGGTCGCTTAAATGCATTACAACGAATCTGACAACTTTAAATAAGCCCCCCCCCCTATCTTTGCATTTTCCCGCAATTACCAAAATCTAAACAAAATGCCAGTAATTTTAAAGAAATTAAAATATTTTATTATTCAGATTTCTTAATACAAAAAAGAATTAATTACTAAATTCATGATTTTTTTTATTTCATGGGACAGATCTTCTGACAACCAATTTTCAGCCTTTCATCTATGAAGAGATAAATCTGAGTAAAGGGAAAAGTTTCAATTTAGTTTAATGTAAAATTCACGTGGAAATTAATTTGAAATGGATTTCATAATTTTAAAAAGTATAACAATGAATGGCAATGTTTCTATTAAATGATTCTTTACGAAAAAGTTTTAAAGATTAAGGCACATTGCGAAGTGAAGAATTGTATATTTTCATTCTCTTTTTCCCTTCCCAATGGAACGGACATTTATATATTTTTTAAAATATAAGAAAACAGGAGAATAAATAATAATAAATATTAAGTTAATAAATTGACAATGATGTACAGCAATGAGACCATAATGATATTATCTTGCATTTACGACCTCTATTTCTTCAATGTCATTAAATAAATGCGCAGCCTGGAAGAAATTTTTCAAACGTGTTCCATTAAATCACCCTTTAATTAGTTTTTTTTCCACATATGAACGATGTCTACATTTATTGGAGTACTATACAAATTGTGAAACAATTTAATATGAGATGGTCTTAACAAATAAATATTTCACACATGAAAAACAAAAAATTGCAACCAACGGTCATTATAGTAAAGAGTTAGTTCTAACGACGTTTTTTGTGTTAGTGGAAACTGACCTGTAAAGGGTGTTAATTGGCTTTAAACCAATTATGGGATGTACGAGGCATTACTAAATGAGCAGGCCAGGCGTGAAAGAGGAAAGCAACTGATACTAAACATAACTTGCATCCTCGTCTGAAATTGGCATCTTAAGAAAACGCATTGAAATACAGATGCTTATCTTGTAAGAGGGCAAATTACAATCTTTTCAGGAAATCGGAGAGAAGGCGGAAGGTAAGATTATGAAAAATTAGATTGTTGGGTAAATGGATGCCAACCGTACATAAAAGAATACTGAAAAGGTAGGTAACTATTACAGAATTAGTATGCAGACAATCACAATCTTGTATTATCATTTATGTTTATTAAACAAAAGGTAAAAAGGCAATGCTTTGGATTTGGTTCATATTGAGGTTGAATTATTTTTAAATGGAGATTATGTTCATTTATAGTTGAAAACGTATGCTGAAAAAAAAAACGCCACTTTTCAAGGGAACAATACAAGTTAAGTATTGTTATATCGTTAGTATTTTATATAGTTATACAAACAAACATATACATGAAAGAGTAATTAGTGTTAAATGCATTCACACATCCAAATGTCCAGTGTTATTACATGCAATCATAACACTATCTTTGGTAGCAATGTTCATTAACCACAATTTGATATAAATTGCAACAATTTTTATGATTCAAGAATTATCATAATGACCTGGCGATGAAAGTCTTCCTCCCCCTCTCACAAAATCCGCGAGCACGCACGCACACACACACACACACACAGCCTCAAAAAAAAAATTCCATAAATATATACGAGTAAAGCGACTACCCTACCTTGTAGTACTATACTGATAATCTATGGTGATACGATTGCGATTGAAACAACATAAAATTGTGGCAAATATATACACACACACAAAAGTGTTTTGTCATACTTTTCCGAGATAATCCGATGAAAATAAATATTACATTAACAAATTTGTTTTATGTTAACGTCGCATCTTTGAGTTAAGCGGCTTACTATGAAGAATCTCTATATAGGATTACAACAAAAAATCGTGTTTCACAAAGAATTTAATAATATACAAACAAACGTGATAAATATTAAAGTATAAATAATTACAATTTACAAAAATCAAATATTCATCAATTTTCATAATTAATATTAAATATCAACGAAACAGGCATGAGCATTTAAGCGGGAAAAAATAGTTTGTGTGAGAACTGTATATCTTCTCAGAATTACTAAAACATTTCCTTTTGCGCAATACAAGTGGCAAATGGGATAAAGGTAAAAGTGATCGACGTAACGAGTGGAAATATTTGAATTTCAACATTTCCCGTTTCAAGCCAAGATTTCAGAAGTAAACTATACAATTACAATAAAATGACTTGCTAAAATAAAATTCATGCAGTTCACTAAAAGTGATGAGAAACTGGCACTTTTTCTATACCTAAATATAAACGTCAGCAACTGCGTGTTTCAGAGTTCAATTTCATGTGTTAAATTCCAACCTTAAGAGAGTTTAAAAAAATACCGAAGTTTTAAAAAATGCGTGAGAAGAGAAATTTCGCAGCTATTTTTTCTTTTTCGCAAGATCGTGAACAATTACGTAACACACTTACCTCTTCCATTGGCACGCTTGATGAGCGTGCGGATGTATTCCCTGGACCACAGCCCATCCCTACAGAACCTGTGCACCAATGGCGCGAAACAGCAGTCAGACAGAATTCGCATGGCACAAACTATTTTAATCCCGCTATCTCACTCAGTAAGAGACAATCTAAAGCATGTCAACCACCTTACCCTCGGGCCTTAATATTAGTTGATTTTGGAAAGCATAAGCCTTCTTTCGCAACATTTACGGCCGAGAGATTCTCAAAGAGGAAACACCGTTTAAAAATCCTATCTCAAACGAGCTCAGATGACTGACTCTTCTTCGCAGAATGTGTAGCAAACGGAATGGATACAAAAAAATACAGATGCAGCAGCATTACAGCCGACTGTTTTTAGGAGCGCAATAATTCACAATTTGCGATTGTGCTCGAAGCGTTTCGTTACGGAAATGCACAAATTATGGATCTGTTACTTTCAAGACCAAGGAATACAATGGTTTTGTAGCGGCACACTCTATTCGGACAATGTCAAGGGTAATAAGATGGGAGCCCGACATTGTTGCCCAGACCAAAAGAGATATTGAGCAATCATGTTAAGAAAACAATGAAATTTTTTTTTCTTCATTTAAATGTTTTATTTTAAAGCTGTTTTCGCCTGTTTGTAAAAACAAAGTTGTTCTGATGGAACGTGATAACACTTTTACGAGTATTGAATTACCGAAGAAAATAAAAATAGAAAATGTATTGAGAAATATAAAATATGTGGCTGATTCAGACAATGGCTATTGCTGTGCATTCTGCATTCAAAGAAAAACAGCAATATTTAAATTATTCAATATTACGTTATGAACAGAGGTAAAGAAACCTATTGTAAAGTGCTAAATTGAACAATTCAGTTTGTTTTGGACATAAATTTCAGAATTTACATATGGAAAAAGAAAAGAAAGTTTTAATAATAGCTGTTTTTTTTAAAGGAATAAATGAATATGAAGATATTAACTTAGAACGCGTAATACAAAAACCGTTTGCTTGTATTCCCTCTAAACTTCAGTGGATAGTTTTAAAAAGTTGTCAATTTTGCTATGTTTTTGATGGAATAATTATTTTTATATGAATAATTTTGAAAAGAATAGGAAATAGTTTTTTTTAAAAATCTATATCGTATTTATTTTATATTTTTTACCTCGACACACGTTAAAGTACCTAAAAATAAAATATGCGAATTTACAAAAAATGATACGTAACGCTCAGTTAAATGTGCACTTGATAAAGGTTGAATAAGGATTTCATTGAAAGTTTCAATAGTCCAGGTAGTGGAATTTCAGATATAAAAAAAAAAATAATAACTTATAGAAAATGGCGACAATTTTAGAAACTCAAGAAATGTTTTCAAAATCAGCGTTTCCACTCATGAATAATCATTTATAATCTGGGATAATCTCATGCTTGTCTTTTCCGACTTTTTTTTTAGTAAAATGTAAAAATTAAAATAACTAAAGTGCAAGGAAAAATACGGAAACAATCATTTTTATCATGTCAGAACATGATGCTGTTTTTGGCGTCAATAAAAATCCGTAAGCGAAGAATAAAAATTTTAATATCTGCACGAGCATCTCAAAAAATCAGTTTTTAATAAAGCGTTGCCATTGCATTTACAAAAGCTCTGATTAAAAAAATAAATTAATGACTACAGTAAATAAAACCTAAAAAAATGTCATTTCGATCACGTGGTTATATGAGATGAAATAAATAGGAAATGTGATATTTTTTAAACAATCAATGCAGGACTAAGTTTTTTTGGATCGTTTGCAATACTAAAGTGACTCATTCAATGAAACAATTAAATTGAATAAAAATATAATTTAACTCGCACGAGCATGCGGTGCTTGGCCGTTCAAGAAATTGTTCTGACATCATACCTTGAAATATGCACAGCAAATTTCATTTTAATATATTTTTTTGTATTAATTTTGATCAGAATATAGTTTACCGGTATTTAATACATGCTAATTTAAGGAAATTTTTATACAATTCACAAAGTTCTATAACCTTTTAAATGTTTTTTTATTCATCTTTTAAAATATTTTGCCACTTTGAGTCGAACAAGTTAAGGTATCTTATGATCGACTGGTCAGAGCCATTTTTATCTAATTTAAATACAAAACATACAGCGCCAGAGCGAAATGCCCTTTCATAGATAGAATGCGTACATGCATACCTGGTGAGAGCAAAAATTCAAAATTTCCCATAGTAAGGTAAAGATCCTGTATTTCGACCAACGTATAAATATCAAATTTTTTGCATTGCTACTGAAAATATTATACGGTGAATTTTAAAATAATTAAAACAGTTTATATAAATTAGTAATGAACTGAACAAGAATTAAGATTAAAAAAAAAGGTATCGTGGATAATAAGAGATAAGTAACCAGAATAAATGAATGAGTGAACAAACTGTCATTGACAAAGTAATTATGGAAAATGTCCATCGGAAGATTTGCCGATTTGAATGTCAGCAGATTCAGCAGAACATAAGCCACCAGATCTTTAGGTCAAGTAATGAAGTTCCATCACAATAGTGATGAGGATTTATACGTCTTGTTTAACACATTTCCTATAAGTTTCTTTTCCGTAATTACCTTATTCATCTAATCTCGTACCTTTATTATTTTTCCCCGCACTAAGAAGTTCACTTAAAAAATAATAATTCTCTCATTCCGGGGGGGGGGGAAACCAGGGTGTAATGACAAAAGCAGTAAAGAGAGAACACTGAAAAAGTAGACTTGTAATCGGCATTTACACTTTTGTATGAACAATGTAAAAATGCATATTTTCAAATGGTAATAATTTCGAACAGAAATACCCAATAATCATTGTTTATTAGTTCTCATTCTTCCACAATAAAATAGGTTCCGAATTTTTAAAAAATATAATAGTAAATATTTTTAAAAAGCATTCTGAAATTCTTGCTAATAATAATTTTTTTTCTTTGGCAAATTTGGTACTTTATTATGTAGTTTAATGTGATATCTGACTTGGATTCCCTCTCATGTTGGTATCCATGGCAATGATGTCGCAGATTGATTTGACGTGGAAGGTAGTAAACTCTCTACTCCTCCATCATCTGTTTTAAAAGTCTCAGAGATTCATTCCATGTTTATTGGCAAAGTAAAATCAATTTGGAGGATTCCTCCTGAACACGATTGGTACGCCGCAGAGCGCCCTGGTTTATTTTTGCAGAACACCCGCTCAAGACTTGCCCAATCCGCCTTAGCTAGGCTAAGGTCTGGCCACATTAGAAGTCTGGTCTTCGACGGTCCTAACAGGACCTTTTCTACTTGCCCTTGCTTGGCTATTGTCTCTCCCTCTCATATTATATCTTGTATAGGTGCCTCTGAGAGGCAACAGTTGGATGAGAGCGAGAGTGTTTTTGACTTTTTGGTGCGGCACGATCTTTTGGACTTGGTCTAAGGGTCTAGACCAAGCAGATTAGCAACAACAACAACATATAGCTCTGAATAATTTCTCTGAAAGTACAAATAATAATATTTTTTATTATTTTATTAATTTCTTTATTACTGTTCTTACTTTTGTCGATATTAACTTAGATTCTAAATCGTTTGTAAAAAATATGAAATTTTTTTTAAAAAAATGTATTAATGATGATTTTTAGAAAGAAGATGTGTTTTTTCGAAGCGCGAATGCTTATTTTTAAAAGAAAAATAATTAAAAATGTTAACATTAAAGATTTATTACAATTGGTAGGTAAGTAAAAATAATTTTATAAAAAAAAATTTATTTACTATTACTATTTCAAAGTGTAAAAGAAAGAAATCGTTTTCTTCTCTTAAACAGTCAGAATCGTTAGAAAATCTTTGCCAGATTCCGTACATTTTTACTCTACGTAAATGGCATTCTTTAAATCTACAGATTTTTCTTTCTTTGCTAAATAACAAAAGCTAAAATGGCATAATGATGAGGAGGCAGAAGATATAAAAGTCTCGGTCGCCATGGAGATTTAAAAAAAATGAGTACGCCGTTTTTTGAAGCCAAATAGATGAAAGAGCAAAAGTAAATAAAAAACACAGGGCATCGTTTACTCGTTCCAAGTCAATAATAATGACATGGAGGGGGGAGGGGTAAAGGGAAGACGGAAATAATGGGATGTAGTAATAATAGAACAAGACTAATCATGTCCTCGAATTACAGAGACACTCTGAAATTTCATATTTCTGAAACTGCTAAAACTTCGTGATTAGAAAATTTAAATAGACATATTAAAGATTGCTTGTCTTACTTTTACGCGCTGGATTCCTTTCACGTGATTTGTGTTTGCTTAAAGTTAAAAAAGTAAGTCATACATATTAAATTTACAATTTAGAAAACTTATGGGACAAGATGCAGAATAAAAATAATAAAAAAAAACGGGACTAAATGTAAAAATATCTATTTTAAAAATTATTTCAAATTTTATTTTACTGCCTTGCTCTGTAGTTCCAAAACTGCAGCTATTCACTAAATGATTGGTCACAATTTCTAAAATAAGCTGCTAATCATCATTCTAAAAGTATCTCGGTATTTACAACACGTTGTTGTTACTTATGGTACTTGCCTACGGATAAGCCCTCCGCTGATACAGCAGCAGATTTAAGCCGAAAAGAGCATATCTTGGTTTTTGAAGTAGCGCCAACTAAGGCCAAGAGTACGACTTAGCTACGCACTCACATTTGCTTGCACAACCCCTTTTTGCAGGGGGAGGGGCAGTCACACATCTCACAGAAGAACAACCATGCGCGAACCGGGACTCCCTGAACACGAGGAAGACACGCTACCTCTATGCCAGAAAGCCGGCATTTACAACATAAGATGGTTTAAAGTATTTCAATGCAGAACTTTTATTAAATGGTATGAAAAAGAGTTAAAATCAAGCTTTTAATAAGCAATTCACTTCAAACTGAAATAGCAGTTATTAATTAATCACCTGCTCTTTCCAATTTTAGCCCTCAAAAGAGAATCATTGCTATATTAAAAGGTTAGCCCGAATTCTTGAGGAACAAATAACTGAGATGTTTTAATAATTCAATTTGCTCCCACGTCATTCAATAGAAGAGCGGATCGAAATCGATTAAGTTTTCATGAAATATTTTATGTTGGGTTTTTTAAATATTCATATTAATAAGTTTGTTATTTATTTTCAGAAAAACATTTAGAATATTTTGTTAATTCATAAATAAGAGCTTCGTACTGTATATATACAAAAAAAATTACAATTGCTTCAAATTTTAAAAGTAAAATCATCCAAGAAAAACATATTTTTGCCGCAAGACCTAGAGGATTTGTTAGGTAAGGGAACCAAAAGTAAGATCAAGGTTGGAAATTTCCTTTAGGTAACGTAAAACTAAGTGATAAAATATTCCAGAAACCAAATTTCCTTCAAACTGATTTTGAAATGTTATAAAGTTATAATCTTAATCATGATGCTATCTTTGAAATAAATAAATAAAAATAAACCCTCGCGCATTAACAAAAACTGCATTTTTTCCCTTCGTAATGTTACAAAAATCGAAAATGTGTTGAGTGTTGACCAAAAGAAAATTATCAAATAATGTACTTATGACATTTTAGATATTTCTCATATGACATGATTACTTCTCATATGATGTTTCCATACTAGTATATTAACCACATATCAGCAATTCAGCGTCGAAGATCGTATATTAAGTTTCTTTCGGAATTAATACGCTTAATAAACAAGTAGCAAAAATTCTCAATGTGACGTGCAAAAACCATGAGATTTTTTTAAAAAATCATGGAAGGAATTCAGATTTCTAATGAATCGTTTCATATATACTGAGAAGTTCAACGATAGAAAATTATTTATTTCAGTAATCATCGATTAATAATTGAAAAATTTCTTTATCAATCAACAATGTAAGTACTGTTTTTATTCGATCTTATACATGTAGATCAAATAGTATAAAGCGCAGTTTATCTAATGCTTGCAGAACATACTATTGCTTGTGATATGATGAATGTTTGCGAAATCAAAATCCTTGCTATTTCCGTTTTATGAGTAAAATCACCTATAATATTCAGTATGGCTATAAATCTTGCATTCAATTCAATTGCCAGCAAATTTGTTGATTAGTAGTAAAAAATATAGAGTAAATTACGTTCAAATTCAAAATTAAATAAGTGAAGAAAAAAAAACAATACTTTTCGATCGAGTATAATTCAAAAATATTATGCTTTCGACTTATATAGAGAAAAACACTTAAAAAAACACCCAAAACTTGAGCCACAAAATTCAGTAGTATATGTAGTGATAATAATGCCTGGATACTTTTTTAATCAGCGCGAGCAATTCTCCTCAAAACTTTCTTGCACATTCTCTAATAAAGGCGTTATTTCCCTCTCCCAGCATAAAATAGCTAATATTAATTAGGACCGCTAATGTCTTGCATTGTACTGGTGAAAAGTAATAAAAAAATACAAATATTTGGCGTGATTTTAATAATTTGGCTGAATTTATTATATGATCCTTGGCGATGTTTTAACTGATTAATTTCTGGCATTCAGAATAGGAAGTTGAAAATTGCATTTGTTGTTTAGAAGCATTGCTCCCAGCCGATTGAAATTAAAATTTGTTACAGAGCTACACAACTGTAGTCACCGAATCATGTAACAAATATTATTAAATTATTATTTTTTGAGTTTCCATGCTGGTTAAAATACAGGCCAAGAGAAAGTCAGCCATCTGACAGATTTGGTTACATATCTGTCAGATGATAGATCAGCATCTACACTTTTGGATGTTAAATATGTATACTGTGGAGAATGGTGGCTGAGTGTGCGGACCAAACTCGCAATTTTAGGGTTTGCAGCCAACTTGCTGGTGGGGGAGTATGTGGTGATAGCTTCATAATCCAGATAACTTCCGGACACAAGTAATTACCTTTGTCTAGTGCAATGTTATATGGCTACAAACCCTCATGTTGCGAGTTCGGTCCTATCGGTCCTCGACAACCATTCATCTACAATACCAAGTTTTCTCAATTTTTCTCACTTTGTTTTGCTCTTAATGTATTATCTTATATTCAGACATACTTTATTTATGGATTTCGTTAAAAATTTAATAGAAATCTAAAAATTTGGTATAAAAACCACGTACCAAGTTCTATTAATCTAGCTCAAAACACTTTTGTGTTATCTTTCTCCTAGACAAGTAAACAGACATAATGCCAAACCTCATTTTTTTTTTTTTTTTGGAACTTGGTGAGGTTCAAAACATGGGGATTCATCAAAAACTGAAGTTCAAATTTTTTGGCGATTACAATATTTTCTTTGCTTTCTCGATGTATCATTTGCGAGATTATAAAAATGTTCAAACTCCACTTTATATTTATAAAACAAGCTTTTGTTTTCTGAGGATTTTAAAAACATTTAATAGCTTAATATTAATATTAGTAACATTTTCCACGATGTCATTTATGCTTTGCAAAAATATAGGAAGTTATGTTTTGTTCTTAGAATTTGAATAATTCATGTCAAGCCTGTGAAACGATGAATGCCATAGAAATCGAAGCCATAATAATAAAATAAAACTACAAAACGTATGCAAAAATACAATATCTATTTTCATACGTTTTTTCTTAATGGCAATGATATTATGAATGGATAAAAATTGAAAGAATGATTGATAAGAAAGATAATTTAATGTTTTATGGTCACGTGGATTTTCAGTTTACGTTTTAACATCTTATGATGAGTCCATTGCACATTGAGGATCTGGGCTCGAAATGCTTGTTCCACTTTCTTGTACATATCAGTCACGTGACGCCAGTCTGGATATTTATCCCAACAATTAAACTGATCAGTGCAATAGAGTGGGGATAAATTTTTGCGTATTTTATCTTCTTTCCAATCGAATTAAATTTGAACCAGCGAATAAGTCGCGATGAAAATCATTGAATTCATTAGGGAAACAATGGTAGATTAGTGAATAACAGCATGTAAACAATTCTGCAGAATTGTTTTCGCGAGCACCAAAAAATTAAAGTTTAAGAGCAAAAAAGAAAGAAAAAAGGTGGCATGTTCTTTTTATGATTTTAGTAAACACGAATCCACACCGCGAACAGCATTAAACTAAACAGCAAGGCATTAAACATGATTAACAATTCAGCAGTTTTTCTAAAAGCACACAGTCCTATGTGTCGTCTAACCATCACCCGAAGTAGATATGCAAAATTCAACACGGATATCATTTATAAAAGATTAAATGAAAGAAAGAAAAAAATTGGAGATGCATTTACAGATAGCTAGCTATACGGCTTCTTCAATGAACGAATTCTACTCAAGACGTTAAGAACAAGGCCCTTTTATCTTCGAAAGGCGAAGTGAGACGGATTTTCGAATCGATATCTTCAGTAAGATTTATCTATCCTCGGATAAAGAACTACTTGTACCGACCGCACACACTGTATGGCACCGCACACTTAGTTTATAGAAGAAATAGTCTGTTTATTGAAAATTCGATAAAAGAGTGAAAGAAGCGTTATGGAATACAACGAATTTTACATACTTCGTATATAACGTGACTTAGGCATGCTATATGTTTAACAGGTATTGCTTTATACGTAATACCTGGGAGACGAAAGTTTGCTCGGTAGTTTATTTATTTATAGTAAACTCATAAATAAAACCTTATCCTAAGGCTGGTTTAAAGTTATTAGCATTGAAATATAAACGAGGGATCGAACATGAAGTAAATGCATGGGAATTCGAAGCACTAATCACTACTCCAGCTCTGATACGCTTATATGCAGGTCATGTTTAGCCACAAGTCAATATTTAGTTATTAAAAAAAATGTTTTTAATGAAAAATCGAGGGTGTGTTTTTCCCCCAGGCAAGTCAACTATTAAGATAAACTTAAAAAGAAAACATAATCTAAATATAAAATTTGATTCCAATCGTTAGAGCTATGTTCGAGATACACGAAACATTGAAATGTAATGATGTTTTAAAAACTTCCAATTTAAATTCAAATTAATTTCTTAATTTTCAATTTAAGTTAGCCATAGTAATTTCATTAGAAAATATTCTCTAATTTCCTGATTTGGTCCACTTGTTCTAATTAATTAATTCAACAGAAGCTTTGTAAAACTGCATAAACAGCTAAACGCCGACTACTTTCCCACACTTCAAGTGTAAGGATAGAAATTAGCCAGCTTAGCAAATTCCATTAAAAGATCCCTACGATCCCTTGCGCGAGCTGTACATGTGATTGACATGCGTCAAAGATCCATATTAAAATCTAAACGTTCAGGAGGATAAAAATTTCACCAGCTTTTTCGTCATTCGTTTTGTGTCATTCTGTGTTGTGCACGTCGCTTTTGCTTGTACATAATGTCTGCTTCCCGTGATGGAATAAAACGAACTTAATTCAACATACGCCTGATTTCGGCCTATATATATATATATATATATATATATATATATATATAAAGAATTTTTGGTTCCAATTTCTAAGGTCGGAAACATACAATAAAAAATATGCGTCATATGATGATTTTGAGGTCAAATAGGTATAATATGAAGGTAACATATAAAACAGCATGGTGTAAAACAAAAATTTAAATGTTTAGGAAACCATCATTTATATTTAAAAGATAAATAATGTTATATATTTAAAAGATGTTTATATTTAAAAGATAATAGATAATAATATCAATGAGATCGCGTGAGAAATGTACTTGCAGTTTTATCGCCATACAATTTAAATTTCTTTCGACTATACAGGTGACATAAATAATTTAACCAGATAACAAATTTATATTGAAGTATGAAAGAACTCACTGGAATAAATGATATCCTTCCTAAATCAAAAAGCCATTCGTTTAAATATTAAAAGTCAGAAGTCAAGCCTCCAATATTGAAGCAGAAAGACAATGGTCGATTCCGCTGAAATCCGTCGAGCCATTTATAATGACAAAGCAGATGACAAAGTATGTGGTATTTTTTAAAGCTTTTTGAATGACAAAGTAGAACTTAGTATTTATGATATATCTAAAGTTACTATCTAAATAGTAAAATACCGCAAACAGATAATAATTTGAATCTCAGTATATCATTATAAATGATTTGCAAATATAAAAGCATGCTCTTAGTAGTGATATATATTTATAACCTGATAATTAATATTTAAAAAGACACCATGTTTCCAAATGGTACAAAAATTATTTTTATATCAGAAGAATTAAAGTTTAAAAAAATTATTACATTACAATTACTAATTTAAACTCTTGTTGTACTCAAAGTAGTATTTTATTTTATTTACTTTGAAATTTTGTTGAGTCACAAATCATTCTTGTTTTGAATTTTCACGATTAATAGGATAAAACTTGAGAATGCATATACATTAACTAATAAATAATTAATTATTTCTTTAATGGATTTTTTTTTTGCATCTGTCTCAACCAATATTTATATTTAACACTAATTAGGTTTTCATCTAGAATTAACACACAAACACAAAATAAATAAATAAAATGGACGTACTATTTAGCAAATAAAGATGCACTTGAAAGAAGAAATTATCTTAGCCATCCTCTTCGTCTGTATATAATTAAACGACCATTCCACAGCTTTTTCTTCACTGATTGAGTGAATAAACGTGAGAACGATGCTACGACCTTGCAGATGGGGTTTTGAATACCGATTGTAGTTGCGCCTTCGGTTGCTTTGGTTTTTATTTTTCTTGTGCCTGCACCTACATGTATTTTTAAACCGAATTTCTTATAACTTCAGTTTAACCCTTTCAGTACGAATTTAATAAAATTCTCATTGCTTTAAAATGTTTTTAAATGTCCCGTCAGTCTTGAAAGGGTTAATTATTAAACGCAATCATCGTACTACGTGAATTCGAATTTATTTTTCTGAATGACAATTTTTAGATTGAATCGACAATGTTTTAAAATGCTAATTAAAACCTCAATTTATTAAATTATATTTGTATGCAATGGGATCATACCCAGGGCCTGACTAAGGCAGGGGCATACGGGGCAGTTGTCCTTGGCCCCCACACAATTAGGACCCCCCAAATCGAATATAAATATTATTTTACGTTTCTTTCTTTGATGAATCTTCTTAATTAGTAAAATAGTGAAGCAGAGGGGGGGCCCCAAAGAAGTTTTTGCCCTAGACCCCAACTAAGCAAAGTCGGGCCCTGATAATACCAAACTATCCGTATTATTTAATTTTGGAATCAATTCTGCATGTCGTAAGAAGAAAAAGAATGTGACAGCATAACGTGCATTTAGATACTAAATAGCAGGCAATGCTACATTTGCCACGTGACTGTGATGCCATTTGAATTAATTTTATTATTAGACGATTCAATTTCTAATTTTTATTCTAATTCAAACCAGATTCTCATATTTTTTAAAGAGCTTACGTTTTTTAAATGAAAAAATATCAAAATTTTCATGAATAATGTGATTAATCTGTAACTATTGAATAACAAAATAGAAAAAAGTATCCCTTCTCTCTATATATCTTCACCATTTAATTTTCGATTTCATAATTGAAACAATTCCAAATATAGGCATATAATGAGCAAAAATTTAGATATGATTATCTTATGAATATATTCTTTTAAATACGATTGGTCGCTACTGAAAGAACACCCGAAGTATATTAACATTACCCGAGGCAAAAATACAAGATAGAAAGAGATAGTTAGGTAAGCTGGCATATATTCATAAAATACAAAAGGAAACATTTTACAAAATCGTTAGATCGTAGGAAAGCAATCGGTGTGTAATAAAAGTATATAGATTAATTATATGGCAATATTTAAAAAGAAAAAAGAAATTTTTTTTAAAAATGTACACACATTTTTTATGGATAGAAAGTGAAATTTGAAAACATTAATTAATTCATTTCTCAGAAAGAAAAAAAAAAGCGAAATTCAATGTAAAAAAATCATCCTAAAATTTATTCCATTCATATAATATTAACTCTCTAAAATTGACCATACAAGGCACAGAACGTACAGTTCATAGAGAACAGCTGACCCCCTTCTAAACTGATGAAATATGCACCCGAATTCGTCCCCCCCCACTCCACTGGCTTGTCGCTGTGCTTATTAGACTCATCAAAAATAACTAGGCGATTAAGTTTCAGACCTGGTACTTTGAGAGCACCTGGAGACAAAGCTGAAATAAAAGTACCCTTCTCGAATTCAAGCACAAGTTTTTATACTAAATTTTAAAGCAATTCTTTTGAAGGTTTAAGTTTACAATCTTGTGTTTCAATTGAAACCAGAAACGAATAACTGATTTTTTAATATTTTTTTTTGTATGAAGGCCCCAATGGAATATCCCATCTGTTTATATGAAACTTGTTTTTGAGAAATAAAAATATATTTCACTGAACTGAAAAAAGATCACCTATAATTTATTCACGGATCAGAAATTTACTACGCAACCACAATGCGAAATATATGCTAACAGATGACATTATTTCTTTACAGTATATTTTACCTCCTTCAAAACTGACATACAAAATATCTTAGTCGAATTCATGTTAGAATTTTCAGAGAGGCAAGAGTTATCCTCTGTAGACAAAAATAAATAAATAAAATAAAATAAAAATTTATTTTTGAAAAGTATGTTGAATATTTCTAAATGAAGATGTAATAAATTTGTTATACTTTCATTAAAAAGTTATAATCAGCAAAAGATATGAATAATATGTTTTAAAACTGAGCTGAAATAGAATAATTTATTAATGTCTTAACCCCCTCCCTAATTTATAATTAATTTAAATTACTTGTATTAGAAATTAGGAAATAGAGATATAAGACAATAATATATAATATGAAGGATATAAATTTCAAATTTAATTAATTTCTTGTCTGATTTTTTTTTAAGGTTTAGAAGATAAAAGTATTTAGCCTAAAGAATATGCAAAACTACTTCATTTTTGATTTTAAAAATGAACACACCTCCTTTTTTTAAAAAAAATTCAGCATTCTCTAATTCAAAAACATTTTCATAAAAGTTTTATTAAAGGAGAAATAAAAATTAAAAATAAGAAGCATCATATTTACACAACTGCAAATTAGAAGTAAAGAGGTATCTTCGAAAAGAAAAAATCATAGAGAAAATCTGGAAAGAGTAAAGTGACTTGCACAGGGTTGAATTGTCAGGAAAGTATATTTCAATTTAACAACTTTATTTTCAAATAAATAAGCACTAAAAAAGACAAACTTATCTCAAGAACAACTATGCAATTATATCAAGTAGCATGTTAATTAATCTTTTAGAGTTGTTGTTTTTGATTAGACTGGTTGTCTTTTAATTATAACTTCTTTATAAATAAAAATACTATCAATATTATAACAAAAAAATGTTTATTTAACTTTTTTTTGCGATCTTATTTAAAACCCTGAAGAAAGAAGAAATGGAAAATTAATTGGCATTTTTTGGGGCAACATTATATTATTTAATTGTTTTGCTATCTATTACATCCATAATAATTTATTATTATTATTCATTGTATATTATATCAATAATAGATAATGAAAAAAATGCTATGAGTCTAAATTATAAGATTCTCCTTGTGGAATATCTATTAAATTCAATATTCAGATACAGAACTGTCAGATATCAAAAATTAGCAGAACGTTACATTATATTGATTGCAAAGAGAAATGGCCCCTAATTAGCTAATAAAAAATGTGAAATGTTCAGTATTTTAACACAAAACATTGTTATTAATTTGGTATTAAAACATATAGAAGCTTTTCTACTAAAAAAATAAATACTGAATTTATAAATAATGAATAAGTTTGAAAAATGATATGTGACTTAAGAAAGATGATTTTTTTTAAAAAAAAGTGAATGCTTAGATAGTGAGTTGAACGCATTTATTTAAAAAGTAAAAAAATAAACTATGAATATAAAAGAAACAATGACTATCTAAAAAGTAGAAAAAGAGTATCTGGAAATTAAATAAATAAAATTTAATAGTAAAAGAAATATGAAATATCTAATAAAGTATTTTAAATATGAGTCAAAATATCATTTAAAAGTTTTTAGCAGTTTAAATTCATTAGTTAAAAGGAATTTACATAAATAATTTCTAAAATTTAAATAGTTTTGCTAGAGTAGCAGAAATTTAAATAATTGCTCGGATGCTAAGGTATTTTCTTTCTAAATCAAAAACTGCTTTGATATTATTTAAAGCTTACTTGTATAATAATATCTCTCTCAAATGATTGAAAATAATACATATTTTATTATACTTAAATGCCTAAAATATAAAATATATACTTTTAATAAATAATCAAATTATTTTTAGAATGTTTCTTTATAAATTCATAAGTAGTTATTTAATTTTTTTCAGAAAACATTCAGTATAATAACCATTTTCAACTCTATGAAAGTATTCAACCTTTCCAAAATTCAAGAAAATGCAAAAGTGAATTAATAGAATTGTTATTTTTAAATATAGAATCAAAAGTCAAGTCAAAAATCAATAGAAGTTTAAGGTGTGAATACCCAAATAGTTACAAAAATATAAAAACAATTTCCGTTACATTACCAAACATCAATTTGATAATTCTATCAATTGTTTATCTGCAATCAGTGTATTTAAATGAATTTTAAGAAATAAAAAAAATACCCATCAATTCATAAAAATATACACATTTTTTATGTACCAATATTTAAAAAGAAATTATAAAAATGTTTGAATTAATAAAAGCAGAAGTTAATGTCAAACAAAAACATTTAAATTTTATACAGTATTTATTAAGGCTTTATGTGTTAGATACCAAATTCCATATAATGTATGTTCATAAAAATCAATGCGCTTAATAATGAAGTTAAATTCAGTGCTGCAATCATAAACACAGCTACACCAAACTGTCATAGTCCATTGTAAACAGTCAATAAAAAATATCAACAAATAATAAATCTGTCAAGTCGAATAAATATTCACTAGATCTTTTCTAATTTAATTGCTTATATAAATAGTTATTACAGGTCTGGCTTATAGCTAGTCACACAAGAGAAAAGAGGAGAAAAAACAGACAAATATAAATTTAAAAAATACATATAAACTTTCAAAAATATTTCTAACAATTAATTAAAATTATATGTTTAGTCATAGAAGTATTGACACACTCCAGTGTTAATTTATAAACATTCTTCAAAATATCAACCAACCAACCACATGTTGTACCATTACAATTCAATATTTAACAAACGAAAACCATGCAATATGAACAGGTTCAAAACACTTTAAAGAAATTAATTGTTGAACATTTTCTATGAATTTTTTGAAGGTCACATCAAACCCTAAATATATAAATTTCTTGCAATGTATGTGTGTTTCCAGTAGTACCTTGTAAATCTAAAATTAAAAATGGAGTGAGCCAAGAGAATGATACTGCACATTTAAGTTGACAACCTGCCAAATTCAAATTTCAATGAATATTCACGTTTGCTAAGTAATTTATTTAAATATTAATAAAATTGTATTCACAGATTAAAAGAATAACGTATGGAAGAAATCAAATTATTTACAATATAATTAATTATTCATTTATATATTTAATAAACAGGGAGACGTATTCATGATTTTTATACGTTGTAAAAATACCTCTGCACATTATTTATAATAAATAGTATATTTTAGCATTTAAATTCTATTTTCAAATTTTTAATTTAAAAATTCGTTTCTAACCATGTATTATTATTCAATTAACACCTTTTGACGTAATGCAATTAGAAGCAAACAGGCATCTGCATACTCTCTAATCAACTTCTGACTGTTATAAAATTAGAATTCCGGAATCAATTGTACATACCTGTTAAATAGAAACGAAAAATAAGCACCACTGTTTGTCATAGCGATGACACCGGGGTCACGATGTAACCATGGTGAAAATTTTTAATCCAGCATTAAAAAACCATATTCCACAAGATTTCAAAGCGATTTACATCCAGAATTAACAGGCTGGGAACTCATAACATAACGAATTATTCATTAACTTGATTGCCAATTGATAAATCACAATTAAAGGCGCATAATAATAAATTACAAATATACCGGATCTACGATTTTTGCTATGCTCTGCTGTGCTCCGAAAAGAACTAATACGCGCAGGGAAGCAGCTGAGAGGGAAGCGCGCCAAATGTCAGGGTTACCATAATTTTCTCAGCTACGAATTTTATGAACGGAAGAAAAACAGCTGCTAGTTAGTCGCCAAATATATACCAGAACTAAAAGTAAAGCGCCTTTGATTTTGCACAGCATGCGCTGAAGCTTGTTTTATAATCGACGGATAATATTCGCACCTGATTTCAAACTCGTAATATTCCATTAATACCACTAGAGAGAAACTTTTTCGTAAAAATATTAAAAATAATAAATTTTATCGTAAGAATAAGTTTTTTTTTATTGCAAGGCAGCAGTGAAATTATATTACTGTAAAATTAACGGATTTAAACAAACTAAGCACAGTTTCTTGTCAAATTGATAAGATAAGCACCAGAAATCTTGCCTTTAAATATTTATCAATGCGATATAGCAATAAACACCTCATTTCAAAGCGTGGGAAAATTCGAACAGCATTGACAACGGGTGGTATCAGAGGAAAAGAGAGGAGAACAGTAAGACTAAAATGTAAATAATAAATTCAAGCTGAAATTCTTGAGAAAAGGAAAATAATTGATTTTATGAACTTATTGTGAGTTCGAAATTCTTTACAGTAAAAGCGCTTATAGCTGGAATTTTAAACTTTCTTAAATGTTAAATTCAATCACAATTTGTTAACATTAGAGTCTCATTTTTAGGGCAAGAGATCAATTAACCTGAATATACGTGTTACATTCGTTTATATTATAATGGATTAACAGGACCATTTTAAAGAAATTAAATACCCTGGTATAAAGTAATTTGACACCCCTCTTGGTCTATATCTAGGAATGTGAGTGGTTAAGGTCTCAAGGAAAATACGAACAGAATAAAATAATTCTGAAGAGAGGGACGAGAGGAGAGTCGTGGTGCCTCACAATTTTGCAAATCGATGCATTTTCAAAACACAATTTTGAGATTGCGTTTGAAAATTGTTATTGTAAAATCCTTAATTTAAACAACTGCAATATAAGAAAAGCCCTTTTTTCCCATTCTGTTCAACACATTTATTAAAAAAAATATATCATATGAAAAAATATTTGAATTTATATAATAAAATATATACTAACACTCTGTACTTTCTTTTACATCATAATTATTAATTTTTAACTTATAAAAATTAACAGAATCAATTAGTACAAAATATATTAAGAAAATCATTAATTTTTTTATATTTATACACTATTATTTATAAATTATTGCCATGACGTATGTATACAGACATTCTGCTTTTTTTTTCAATTATTTATATAAATGATACAAGTATAAATAATTTTCATTTATCTATATATTCAAATTATTCATATTCTAATTCAAAAATAATTAAATCATTAATTTCATTGTCTTCATGATGAGCTAAAGTGACTTCATGGCAACTAATTGTTTGGTTTAAAATTAAAATAAAATAATAATAACAAATTTTTGTAAGGCCTTTGAATTAAATGTGACTAAGACGATTATGAGGTTAAACGTCTTCCTGTTTGATATTGTGTGGAAGCTTTGAAAGGAGATGATAGATCCGACGTATCCTGGTAATCTATATTATGGTTTTTAATTAAAATATATTTCAATTTATATATCTATTTCAAATTACCATTTGTCTAACTTCAGAGGCGAGTCATCAATCAAATTTGACTAAACTTAAATTCATTAAATCAACCATTTTAAAAACCAGTAAGGAGATTTTTGAATGAATTTTTTATTTTATTTTCCTGGTTCAAATGATGTAAATGATGTAATGACGGGTAAAAATATAAATAAAGGTGTTTAGCATTTATTATGGTAAGTATAATATATTATTGCGTTAAAAAGTACTTCAAAACGAAATTTAATTTTTTTTAAGGTTTTAAGATTAAAAAAATGAAAAGAGTAATTTCAGCTATATTTATTTTCTTATTTTTATATAAAACTATAAATTATTTTCCAATAATATTTTAATAAAACAATGCTACATATTTTTAGCATTTCTGATGGTGATATTGCTTATTATAGAAAAGTCAAGGTATGGAAATCAATCAAATCAAGATATATTTTATTTTATTTAGTTTTCTACCCGGTAAAACAAAGAGCAAAAAACTAAAATTGAAAATTACATATTTTATCTATAATTGTTGCAAATTTGTGAGTTAACAGATAAGTTTCCCTGGAGGTTAATTGCCTTTCATTTACTATCTAAACAAATAAATAAAATAAAAGGATAAAAAAATCTTTTTACAAGAACGAACTTGTAAATCAAAAGATCTTTTTTACAAAAGTAGTTAGAAAAACTGACTCAGAAGCTGAATTTATTTTAAAAAGTAATTATTTATTAAAAGATGAAAGATTAAGAAGATATAATTCGAAAGTTACGAGCTTAATATAAATTTTAAAAAATAGAAACACAGGTTTTAATTTTCTATTTAATGTTTAAACAGGTGATTGAACTAATTTTACTTTAAAAATAAAACAGTCTGTATTAAAAATATATTAGGTTCACCATTATCTAAGAAACTGGTCCTTTATTAAATTTATCACCAAAATATGCCAAATAATATATACTGTAGTTAAATTTGTAAAGGGGGATCGTATTTATACTTAAAAAAACTCATTAGAATATCAAAGTTTTTCTCCCAAAAACTTTTACGTTCATTTTGAAAAAATAACCAGTTTTAAAGCGTACTCTTATAATCAACAAATTCGCAATATTTGCAATGCGTTTATTCTAAAAATAAATTTCATATTTGCTTTGCTGACGTAAAGAGTCAGCAATTCTTTTGTTTTGAGAATTTTGTTCTTATTTTAAATTCTATTTTATCCTGAAACAAAAGGAAATGTTTGTATTGAATTTCAATTTAATTAGAAGAAAACTGATAAAAAATTTTGCGTAACAGTTTGTTATTATGTGTTTTTTAATTCCTACTATTAGCTCACACTCTGCCTGTATATACATATCTTGTTCAAGTTTTCAATCGTTAATAAAATACTGATTATTCATCCAATCAAATTCAAGTAAATTTTTTTAAACTTGTAGTGAATGACATTTGATGTTAATACAGTTTTTTTTCAAATATTAACTCATTATTTTTAAAATTTATTAATTAAAAACTAACTTTCTCGCCAATATAAATTTTTGATCAATTTTTTTATAGTAATTGTAATTGTTAAACCGGTATAGCCTGGTTGGCAGGGCGTTGGATTAGCATTCCTTGGACAATTTATAAGTCTTTGCAATATGTATACACAACTGGTTTTCGAAACAAATTTATTTAAAATCGTTTTCAGTAAGTAATTCGCACATCAACATCTGTATTCAAAGTATTAAAAAAATATCACTCATAGTAATGTAAAATATAACAGTTTTATTAAAATTAGAAAAGGCGACAATAATTAAATAAATAATAACAGCAAGAACGTAATATACTATACAGTCGAAGTCATTATTTAATTAAAAATATCTCATTCCTTTCTTAATGTGTTACTTTATTCTTAAAAACTTAGTATATGATTAAAATTTTGAAATTTTATAAATTTTTTATATTTTTGAGACAATATACTATTTAAATTTTTAATTATAAACATTATAATCTAATTATAAACAAACAGAATAATTAAATTTAGATGCTTTTTGAGAAGTGTTATCTGGTAAGAAATTTGAGATTAAATTTTTTTTTAACAATGATGATTTATAAATATAAAAAATTAAAAAATAAATTTTCTGATACAAAAATTAAAATATATTTTCAAAATCCGCTTTTATTACATTCTTTTTAAAATAGTGCCAAAATTATAGCTCTTCTCTTCTTAAATGTTTTATCGTGTCAGAACATGATACTGATTTGAGAATGAGGTTTATGGCTCAACAAAAAAAAAAAAAAAAAAAAAAAAAAAACTATAGGCGAAAAATTGAAATTTTATTATCTGTACGAGCATCTCAGCCTTTAATAAGGCGTTGCATTTACAAAAGCTCTGATTTTTAAAAAATGTTACTGATTATAGCAAATAAAACCTATAAAAATGACCCCGTGATTATATGAAATGAAATAAATAATAATTGGGATATTTTTCTAAAACAGCGAATTGCTGGTTTTTGTAATAGTTTTAAACTTTTGTCAAAAAAGGGATTTATTATCTTGGACGCACAACATTAGCAAGAGAATTGCCTATATTATTTAGAATCATTCTGTAATTTAAATATTAATTTTTTATTTTTATTATAGTTGGGGGTCATCTTAATATATTTCATCTGAGTTTGAGATACACTCCATCACTTCTGCAGCTAAAAATTTCAGAGCCTATAGACTCAACAAAATACTTACATAATAAAATAATTTAGTAAAAGAAACAATCAATTTTATAAATGATAAAAAAATTAAATTAAATAAGTACAGTAAATTTTTAAGCGCCTTTGGATAAATGATATTTTAAAACTGCAGCTCAATTAGCACACTACATAAAACAACCCGGTTTATAGAATTTCGATTATACAGAAGAGAGAAAGAATTTAATTCCACGGTTCAACTGGTCATGATATATTCTAATATAGATTCTGTCACACTTCTTGAATCTTTTGAGCAACATTTTAAAGCATTTATTGAGAAATAAAACCATCCATATTCAGTGTGAGAAAAGAGATGCGAATACCAAATATCAGATAAAAGAAAAGTAGGATATGCTTGATTCTCGCCAAGGATCGTTGTCCCTTAGCGTTCGTAAGACATGCATTTTTAGACACGCTGTTTAAAAGCGAACACGGTCACGGTCTTTCGAGATGTTAAAAAAGAAAAGCAAGATTGACGACTGAAGAATCGGTCGCTGAAGGTAGGCTGCGGAAACGAAACAGAAAGGAATACCATTTCACGCTCAGCGGATGATACTGAAGACATTGTGAAACACCTGGAGGTGCTTTTCCATTCTTGTGGAAGTCGAGGAGAGTGCATAAAAGAAGAATACGAGCAAGACGAGCAAGCAGCATGGAAGAGTTATAGCCTTCCATTAATATCAAATTTCGGCAGCAACAGACACTGATGACGAAAGGATGTTGTAAATAAGATGGAGATAAAGGATGTTGCTGTAGATATCTCTACAGAAGCTTAAACAACTTTGTTGCAAAGGATAACTATTGCAACAAAGTTGTTACTGCAGATGGTCATTTCAGAAACCATTGCTATCATCTATTTGTAAATGATGCCATCTGTATGATAAAAAAAAATTATTTCCAAAATTCTTTACTGAGAAGATTGTTAAATTTAAGACTACTAAATTTGGCACGTAGGTAGTAATTACATATTAAGATAGGGTTTTTCAAAATTTCCATCAGATATTTCATTGTAAATTAATGTAAATTTTAAAGATTTTCCTCAATAGCTTTGAAGAATGTTATAACACAAAACTCGTCTTGGTATCATTTTAAAAGAATATATATCAATGTTATGACTTGAATGATATCAATGTTATTTCAATAAAAAAATTTCTATTTTTGTTAAGCATAAATATATTTTTAAATAATTCTGGGTTAATTACAACTCGCGTTGTAATCATATTAAAGACAATTTTTGTATGTATCTATCCCTGCTCTCTCTTTCAGAATAAATTTAAAAAATAAATTAAAGCAGGCGATTAAGTCCAAAATATTATTATATTACAAGTTTTGCAATACAGGTTCGAAACTCTTTTACGTTTTTTTTTAAATTGTAGAACGTTTATTATTTTTTATGGCTGTAGATTAAATAATAGAATAGAGTTAAATTTAAGACTACTGAAATTGGCACGTAGTTACTTCTTAGGTAGTAGTTACACATTAAGAAAGGATTTTTCAAAATTTATATCAGATATTTCATTGAGAATTAATGTAAATGTTAAGGATTTTCCTCAATAGCTTTGGAGAATGTTATTACTCAAAACTCCTCTTCATATCATTTTAAAAGTTAAAAAGAAAGCTTTTAAATTATATCAATGGTGTTTCTATAATTTTTCTTCTTCTATTTTTTATAAAGATAAATATATTTTCTAATAATTCTGGGTTAATTACAACTCACGTAAATAAGATAAGGATAAAGGATGTTGCTGTAGATATCTCTAAAGAAGCTTAAACAACTTTGTTGCAAAAGAAAGTTATTTCAACAAAGTTATAATTGCAGATGGTCATTTCAGAAACCATAACTATCATCTATCTAAAAATGATGCCACCTGCATGATTTAAAAAAAAACCTTTCCAAAATTCTTTACTTAGAAGAGTGTTAAATTTAGGATTACTAAATTAGGCACGTATTACTTCTTAGGCAGTAATTACACATTAAGAAAGGGTTTACCAAAATTTTCATCAGATATTTCATTGAGAATTAATATAAATTTTAAGAATTTTCCTCAATAGCTTTGGAGAATGTTATTACACAAAACTCGTCTTCGTATCATTTTAAAAGTCAATAAGAAAGCTTTTAAATGTTGTTTCAATATAATTTTCTTTCCTATTTTTGATAAAGATAAATATATTTTCTAATAATTCTGGGTTAATAACAACTCGCGTTGTAATCATATTAAATACAATTTTTGTATGTATTTTTCCCATCTCTCTCTTTAAGAATAAATTTAAAAAATAAATTAAAGCAGGCGAATTAAGTCTAAAATATTATTATATTATAAGTTTTGCAATAAAGATTCGAATCTCTTTTACATTTTTTTAAAATTGTAAAACGTTTAATATTTTTTAATTGTTGTAGATTAAATAATAGATACTAATCTAGTAAATGGACCTTAAAATGCTTTGAGAATAAAAATCTGATTTGTTTATGTAAAAAGAATATATATTGTGAAAGAACTTTAATTTCTTTGTACCTTATAATTGTTCGTCGCATATTTTAAGAAAGGGGATTTTTTAATCGAAAGATATATTGCAAGAACTTTTTTGTGACATAAAAATTAATTATAAAAATATACTTTAGATTGTCTCATGCTTTAACTAGGAAACTCATTTTGAATGTTAGGGTGAGAAATAATGAGAATATTACAATTTTGGAATCGAGTAAAAATAGATCAACTAAAGATTGTTACACAAACACTTAAGTAAATAAAGTAATCGAACACAAAAACAATGAATGACGAAATGGAAAAAATGAAAGTTTAATATATGAAAATTTAATGCAAAATATTATTAGTAAAAGTAATAACCCGAAAAATAATTAGATTGTTTTTGTATGAAATTCCCAAAATAAGAAAACAAAATTGAATGAAAATAAACACCAAAAAGTATGATTATATCTTGTTCACTTGATATAACAAATAAAAAGATGAAATAGATAATTTCAAAATCTTTTGTGTGGATAAAGTGTTTGAATTTTACTCATTATTTAAGCTGTTGGCAATTATACTTTACGACAAGTTGTTATAATTACAGATTCTAAAAAATGATATTTATGTACCCGACTATTTCGAACAATGCTATTCGAATGTTCAGATGTTACAGAAACTTGGTCAATGATGTTACAAGAGAACAAGCCTAATTGAAAAGCTTATCATCGCTCAAAATACAAAAAAATCATGTATTAAGATACCATTTAGTTTAAATCCGATCTTTGGGGTTGCTTTGTATCTCCATCGCATGCTAAATTGCCATTGTAATCTTTCTTTCTGACACTGGTTATTGGACTTCCATTAGCGATATAAAGGTGTAATGTGCATTCGATTTTAATCGGAAGAAGTTCTTATTATGTGAATTGAGCTCTGTGAGCAATGATATAAAGAGGTCTTACTTTAAAATTCCATTTATTTTATATCTACTTGATGGTAAATTTTCGTATTACCATCAGATGCCAAATCGTCAATGCCTTCTTACCTTCAGATACCAGCTACTTGGCGATATATATGGTTGTTGTCTCTTAGATTTCAAGTTAAAGTGGTTCTTACTATGTGTCTATATTACTATGTGTCTAGATCAATGCTAACGGCAGTATAATACTTCATTGTCTACTATATGAAGTATTGCAGCCAATTCGATTATTTTCGGATAAACTCGAGACAACACCTGCTGTTAAAATATCAAAAACTACTAGAGATGAAAATAAATGTACCAGAGTACAAAATATTCAAAATCCTCCACTAAAAAGACTAAAAGATATTAGTTTTAAAATCAGATCAAAATGATAAGTATATGTTATAATTGAAGAGACAAAACCATTGACATTTATTTTGAAAATCAAAGCCAATTATATCAAACGTTCATTATATCACTGACAGCGAATGGACTCTTTGCTTCAACTAATAGTAACTATATGTTATATTTTAGTTAACGAATTTGTGTAATTTTCTTAAGATTTCTGCGATAAAACGAGGGATAATAGTCTCCCATAACTTTCTCGTGTATTTTCTAAAAAAAGTATTATTTCCCTCTTCCCACATAAAGCTGGCCATGAACTTCACCAGTGCTCAAAATTTTGTTTTCACACATGAGCGCTGTGTGCTTCTTATTCTAGTAAAGAAAACCTATACATGCGTATTAAATGAATGACACTAGAAAAAAATAATAGTTACAGAATATCAAACTTTGTCGTCGTTGTTGGCGCTGGTTATGAACAAGCTCGTTGACGCAGTCAGCGATTTTAAACCGAGGATGCTTCTCTAGTTTTAAGTAGCGTCAGCTACGCCCAAGAGAGAGTCTTAGCTACTCAACATCACATTTACTTGCTCAGGGTGGCGCATTCACACATATCACAGATGAAGAACAACCATACCCGAAACGGGACTCGAACCCAGGACGGCCAGATCATCAGGAAGATGTGCTAGCCCTGTGCCAAGACGTAGGCAATATTTGTCGCGAATCTAATATTTTTATCGAATCTAGCGAGCTCTCTTTAGCTATTTACTTAGTTTTTGTTTCGGAGATTTATTCACTAGCATGCGATTAATATGTAAATACTAAGAAATAGAATATATAATTCGTGCGCCATTTTTTCTCGACAGATTGAAAACAAAATTTGGTTTCGAACTATAATTGAAATCACAAGGATCACAAATCAGATTTCATTTTATTTAAGTCATAGCGTTTTTGAATTAAAGATTTTACATCCTTTTCGAAAACACAGACAGTCAATACATTAATGAATTTCGCTTCAAATTTGATAGATATTTATACTTTAGGTGCCAAACTTTACTAATTTGATATGCCTAGCTAATTTTGTAGTTTTCGCGCTTATTTGTACTGGGGC
This sequence comes from Argiope argentata, assembly GCA_026289955.1. Taxonomy (NCBI): domain Eukaryota; kingdom Metazoa; phylum Arthropoda; class Arachnida; order Araneae; family Araneidae; genus Argiope; species Argiope argentata. Next base: position 21,114,772 of record JAOUZG010026641.1, on the reverse strand, counting down.
AATTGGATAAACAAACTTCCGCTGAAGATATTTCTTTCAAAATTTATAGAAATCTAATAATTAAGATTTAAGTGTCTATATCAAATTTCATCTGCTTAATTCAAAGTGTTTTTGATTTATCATATTCACAGACAGACATAATAATTTTCGATCTCAAGGAATTCTAAGAATGGAAATTCGCCAACATCTGGAGTTTGAATTTTTTTAAGATTATAATACTTACTCTTTATACTTGGTAAGGAGAAAATAAAAATATGTGGCGCTAGCTTCATAAGCTAGATAACATATACGATACTGAAGTATACTTTTGGTATTGTGGTCATATTACTTGGCTATTAGTCCTAGCGTCAAGGATTCGTACCATGACCTTCACTTGCCACATTGGTGGCCTTGACAATTAACTTTCTGATCTGTCGGGGCGCCACCTATCAGCAAGCAAAACAAAGCCGTCAGACCCACTTGACGCAGCCAGTAACTCCCACATTCGCTTTCCAACTCCACTCACATGCTCGCCATAACGCTTGGCGCTTTAAAATCGTTCCTTTCTCCTCCGATTCTTTGGAGGGGGAGTACTGTGGCACTAGTTTCATAAGTCAGATAATATATGCGATACTAAAGTATATTTTTGGTATTGTAGTCATGTTACTCAGCTACTGGCCCTAGAGTCGCGGCTTCGTACCGTGGCTTTTACTTGCCATAAATATACTAATTTTGAGTCTATTTGCTCGATAATAGAACCTTCAACTTTGTTTTAATTTTTTTCTAAACTCATAACTTTTTATACGATATCTTTATGATATATAGACGTTTCTTTTTCGCCAATCTCTTAGATCTTCAAATCAACTGCTGGGATATAATTCTATTTTTTTTCCCTCAAATTTTCTATAAATCTTGGATCGTCCTTTGTTCGGTAAAACATCACATCTTTAAAAATGTTTTGGAGGCGCAAAACTAAGTTAGAAAAAAGCGCTATAGATCATATTTTCAATCAGTGATTATTTTCTTGTGTCAACAGATGTGTCACAAAACCTCAGATGTCGACAAAGCCATTTTTCATCGTTTATTATACTGAATTTTTTAGAATTTTAAGACGCCTACTTTTGTTCTTTGACAATATGATTTATAGAGAAATAGTAAAAATTTGTGTAAAAGTTTCTTTTTTTTCTTTCATTCTTAGTGCTTCACCATAACTATGGGAATTTATGTTAGACGTACGCAGTTGCGTTTGAAGGAAAAGAAATAATAATAATAATAAAACAGTCTGGGCTTCTAAAAGTGTAGGTTTAAAAAAGTGTTTAGAATCGGATACACTTTGATCAGCACATGATTTTTACTTAATAATAGGCAAAAATAGCAGAAAAGACAATTTCAAATTAAAATTTTTCTACTAAATTTCAAAATTATCGATAAAAAATTAAATTATATGTTGATCCTTGTGTATGGTTATTTATAGCTGAGCTTTCTTATAAATAAAACCTATCTGTAGCAACCATCTTTAGCTCCAAATTAAATGGGGGATTCAGAGAGAGTTTTCCTTTTATGGATATAAAATATTTATTAAAATGAGCATTAATTTTTTATTTTTAATGAATAGAAGATAAAGTTTCATACAAAGAAAAAATATATGCGCTTCGATAGAGGATTTCTAATTTCCCTTTATGAGATACAAATCGAATTTGCTTGAATCTTTCCATTTTGTAGGACGTAACATGTTTTATTTTGTATTTTATTTTAATACTATGCCCTTATTAATTATTATTAAAAGTTTCAATTAAATATTTTATTCAACTTGATTTCTTAATAGCTTCTTCAACAAACTATTTTTGCCGGCGTAATGGCACAGGGGTAACGTGTCTTCTCAGTGATCTGGGCTTCCCGGTTTCGGGCATGGTTGTTCTTCTCTGTTCTATCTGTGAAGTGTATGAATGTGCCTCTCTGTAAAGAGGGTCTGTGCAAGCGAGCGTGATGAGTAAGTAGCTAATTCGTGCTCTTGGTCCTCGTTGGTGCTACTTCAAAACAAGAGACGCTCATTCGGCTGAAAATTGCTGACGGCCGTCAGTGCTCTTGTCCATGGAAAGTGCCATTAGTAACAACAATAACGAACTATTTTTAAGCTTCAAATTTTGATAGTCAAGTAATTTATTATGAAGGACTTCACCCTTCTGCTCATTTTATTAAGTCGCTCTCTCTACTTTTCGGTTAGTGCCCCTAAAATTTGTACTTAAAAGTATAAATGTTAAATTGCGATTAAAATAATTTCTTTTTCATTCTAATCGAGTTCTCTTTTTTTAAAAAAATATGAGAATTGAAGCAGAGTCATTGGGCAATGAAGTCTTATGTTCACTACAGAATAATTTTCCTATTTTATATAGCTCACAGAATAATTCAACAAAAATTTCACCTTAAAATTAAGTTTTTAGCTTCGTTGTCAAAAGTATTAAATGATGTAAATAATAATATTTTGCTCTGTTTCAACCAATAACTATACTTCAGAAAATTATGAAGTTTATCTTTTGAACAGTCGTTTGATACTAAGGAACCATATTCTCAGAAATATTTTTTGTCCACATATTTTAAATAAATGAATAAACATTTATATCTTGTGCAGTCAAATATGACCGACTTATAAAATTTGATACAGAAATTTCAGAATTATCAGCATTTTCACAATCTTAAGTGAATCACTATCGAAAAACACTGGAAGACGATTGGCGTACATTCTTTGAAACTTTTAATGAAATGATATAAAATAGTTCGATTTTATAGAATAAATAGTATAGAATAAATAGATATTCAAATTTTCGTAAAACAGTCAGTTTTAGTGATTGATTTAGTTCAATGGAGAGCGAATCTTTTTATTTAAAATATTAGCGCCTTAAGAATTTCTTGTTAAATATGATTCCCCGAGCAGTGGATTTATGCAAGAATTTAAAACTCTTACTTCATCACATCATTTATTGAACTCAAACTTCATAAAATATGTTTATTTACTTCATTTAAACCATTTTTAGAAGATTTCCCGAATTAGCTATTGGGCTCTGATTAGAGTCCATATCTTGTGTATATTAAACTTTGTTTACCTTAAATAAAGCTGTTTTATTGGTCTAGTAATATAGATATTAAAAAAAGACCATTCAAAAATTTTTATTTGCATTTAGTTTTTAGAAAATATCATATTCCATTTCATACAGACACGTGCTGAAATTTACATTTTTATATATTTAATTTTCAATAATAGTTAACTTATTTTTTAATTGTAGCTTTTGTCACTGAAACGGCAACACATGAATCAAAGCTAATTTTCATCCTGTTGACGCGTAATGTTCTCGTGCAGCTTTATTTTTATTTATTACGAACTAAATTAATCAAAAATATAATTGAATTGAATTTTTGAATTACCTTGTTTATATATACACGACTAGATTGTCCGACTGAGAGTTTCCAAATTGATGGAGTTTATTCAAACTTGACTTAGAACTACAATTCTGACACTAAATCATATACCGAGTTTTACACGCCTACTTCTTTGAGTGACTGAGCTATATATTTAATACATAAACAGATATACTCATAGGCGAATTTCTTTCACCATTTTCTAAAAAAAATCTATATTTTGATGTAAAAACTACATATCAAATTTAATTTGTGAGGTTTATTCCATTTTGAAGTTATTATCGTGACTGACAAAAGTATTTAATTCCACCTTTTATCATGTGAGAACATGATGTTCTTTTGGTAATGGGTTTTTGTGGTATGGTATCCAAAAAAACTTAGGCAAGAAATATTCGTTTTTTCATTGGTAGATAACGAGTCACCTGACCCATGGCATTTGAGGTTTATTTTGCTAATATTGTTTGAAATATTTAATTAAATATACTATCAGTTGCTTTTTGTTTGTTCTTTCTAAGAAATGACGTCATCTTCCAGTTTGTTTACGATTTATTACTTTTAAATAATCGTTGGTTATCGTTTGGTTTTTATTTTTGGAATTCTCTTTCAATTATAACTATCGCAAATTTGTAAAACGTGACTTATATTTATTCTTTAATGATATTATAAGCGCATTCTTACTGACTGTATTTCACAAAATACTGTAAATATTAGAATATAATTTTAATATCAATCTGCATTAAGTTCATTGGATCTTACCACATATACAATAGCTTCCAGTAATAATGTTCTGGTCGAAATTACTGGGTTTTTTTAAATCTTAAAATAGTTCAAGCTCCAAAACTTTGTTTGCCTACTGGAAAAATTGAAAATGAAAGTATAAAAATAATTATCATTAGAGAGAGTGAGAGAGAAGTCTCGCAATTTTTTCAAACCGGTTTAAATTGGTTACTGATTTAAGACCAATAATCACTTCAAAATAATAATGTTCTCACATGATAACTTGAAATTTTCGATCGTAGATTTAATTTTAATTTTTTAGATTTAGGATATGCTATAAGATTCGTCTAATTTTTATGAAAATTCCAATAATTCATCTTTAGATACTCTATAAGAAAGAAAGTAAAAAATTAAGAATTCGAATTTTCAGAATAGATGAGGAAAATCAAGTTCATCAAGAGCGATCTTTTTCCCTCTCTCGATTAATGATAATGATTAATTATTAATGACTTCAAATCTCGATTAATGATAATTATTGTCTGAAATTTAATTTCCATTTTTATTGATTTAAATTCAATAAAAATAAAACTTCACTACTCTTAGCCAGAATCAGCCATAGAACCAAATCTCAAAATAATTATATACTAACACGATTTTACATAATAATGAAAGAAATCTGTACCTTATATGTACAAATTAGGAATTTTCTAAACAGACCATATGGAGTGCAAGTGCTAAATATAGTATAGATATGCTAGGAAGAGAAGAAATGCATACTTTGCTGTGATTTTTTTGTGATATTTTAATTTAATAAACATAAACTGAGATATTGTCATTTTTTTGTGATATCACCCGAAAATATTACCTCAAAAATTAATTTTTTTATTATTTTAAAATTCAAAAAATGTATTTTTAATGATAAAAATTTGATTACCATATAACTTTTTTCTGAATTTTGTCAATCATTTTAAACATAGCATTACAAACTTCAGTGATCCAATAAAATTCAAAACTTTTTTATCGTTAATAGTGTAAATTTTTTTTTCTGTTGACGAAAGTAAAAAACAAACAAACAAACCTGTTTATTATTTGCACATTTACATTAAAAGTTTAAAAAAATTATGTTATAGCGAACGACAAAGTGTAGTTTGAAATATATTATTCGATTTTCAAAATTTCTGTTAGCACTGTGATGTTATGGAACTCGGTTTCATCAGGAAGGTGTTCATGAACACAGTAAACAAAGCAGGAACAAAGCTTCCAACCTTATAAAAATAGGACTCGCCCCAAATCGTTTATTGAACAAAGTCCTAATTAAGACATTTCCGGGCACGTAATTGCAATTTAGGGGTGAAGGGTAGTTAGGTAGTTATTGACTAGGCGTTAATATGAGAAGGGACGATACCATTCTGCTTTTGAGCAGGAAATACTCTGATTCTCTCTAAACGTTATTGTAATTGTGAAGTGTTGAGATTCTCACACTAGACGGGCTCATAGTGTCAAAGTAGAATCATTTTATAATATTATAATTTGTTGGTAGAAAATAGTTGATCACGAACATCAAATTTCGGATGGAAAACAACAACATATAAAAGATTAAATTGAAATCTGCTACGCATATTTCAACATATCATGTCAGAACATCATTTCTTGAACGGCCAAGCACCACGCGCTCGTGCAAGTTAAATTATATTTCTATTCATCTTAATCGTTTCATTGAATGAGTCACTTTAGTATTGCAAACGATCAAAAAAACTTTGTCTTGCATTTATTGTTTAAAAAAAATCGCATTTCTTATTTATTTCCTTTCATTTAATCACGTACTTAAAATTACATTATTCTAGGTTTTATTTGCGGTAGTCATGAACTTATTTTTTTAATCAGAGCTTTTGTAAAGGTGATGGCAACGCATTATTAAAAGCTGAATTTTTAAAATGCTCGGGCAGATAATAAAAATTATTATTTTTCGCCAACGAATTTTTGTTTTATTTTTCGTCTACGGATTTTTGTTGACGCCAGAAATTTCATCCCTCAAACAACTTCAGGTTCTAACATGATAAAAATTAATATTCCCAGCAAAAAAGATGATTGCATAAAATAGTTGACTCCAAATAACTTTGATAGAGCTTTGTTTTGTTTTCAAACACTTTGAACAATAAAGAACTTGAACTTAAAACACTAAAGAACTTGGAAACTCGTTTCGTTTTGCGCGTAATGTTTGCATTAACAAATCCAATCGATACTACTACGTTCAGTGGTGGCGGGGTGGTCGGCTGTACACAAGAAGAAGTGTTTGCATTGTTTTAAAATTTATTTACATTTCCCTTATCTTGGATGGCATACAATATTTTTATTTTTTTAAAAAAATATATCATTAATCAAAGAAATTTAATCAAGAAATTCAAATCTCTATCATTTTAAAATGAGAACAGGATTTGAACACAAGACAAACAAGAAGACTTATCACATGTTTGCAATTGTTTTAAGCAGAGTAGAATGAAAAAGCCTTCCAGATTGGGTTATTTCTCAAGAATCTGCAGGTCATTAGTCTTTATTTACGGAAGTACTTCCTTTTTTTTCTCTTTTTACTTTGTCCAGATCTCAAAAATATAATATTATTCGAAAAATATTCTAAACATTTTGACTTTAAAGAATTTTTTTTATAAACCGCATTTTTAACTCAATTTAAATGGTTTTTCATTATTTTTAGACTCTGTATCTATAAAATTTTCTGTCAGGAACAAATATTTAAACAAACTGGAAAAAATAATATCGTTTTATTATAATTAATTTTGAACTTAGGAGTATAAGTAGAAAGTACGAACGAAAGAAAGAAGTATAAAAAATAATGCTATTTTTTGCTTCAGTTGCTTTCGCTAATGGTCTTGAAAGACCATTTATACAAATCAGCGTTGGTTAAAATTGGATCGTACCAGCCTTTACAAAGTATTCTATTATGGGAAGAATTTTTATTAAAAATATTTTGATTCTTTTTGATTGATATTGATTGGCGAAATCAATTCCAAATTTGGTTCAATTTAACTAATCTTTCTTTAAAATGGGAATTTCAACTACATAAACAAAATTTTTATTGATTTTCAATATTTATGATGTAATTTCTGAATATTTTCAAAATTAATTAATAAATTTCTTTGAAAGACATTTTTATTTATGGACGAAAAAAAAGTAATATTAAATTTTGCTCACAAATTAAATCTGGGAATTAAGAAAAAATACTTAATAATATCCTTTCTTAATTTTTAAATCGTTAATTTTTTGTTCATTATTATAAATTCTGGTAGAATATTTTGTCAAATTCAATACCAGATTGCTCTATATACAACGAATCAAAATTTAACTAAATTAATCAATGAATTGAATAAAAAATTTGGAAAATACTTATACAGTATATATTATTAACATAGAATCAAAATTTATATTAAATTAATCGATTAATTGAATAAAAAATTTAGAAAATACTTATACAGTATACTTAAATAATATAATAAAAAATACTTATACAGCTCATATATGATCAAAATTTCAAAACTTTACAGATGAATGTAAAATTAATTATAAAATTTCATCTTCTCAAGCATAAAAGGAGTCGAATTAAATAAATTAGCAAATATTGTTTCACATTTAAAAAAATTAATTACAGTTTAAAAATAATTAAACTTAAGTTGATTCAACAAATACATTTTCTTTACCAATGAATTGATATTTCACTACATTTACAAAAATTATTTTGGTGACGAGGCCTTTTCTAATGTGAATGCAATATTATTATTATTAAATTATTACTCCGACTGAGAGTAACATTAAAACCCAGGAAGTGATATGAATATATTTTCTGTAAAATTACACGGATTCCACTATTAATAATTAAATAAATAGTTATGGTGAATAGTTCCTTTTGATAATGAAGAGAGAAAAAAAAACTAATACTAAAAAATTGAAAACAGTGGATTGCATCAGATGTTTCATATGTAAATATATTTTAGAAGTTGCGTGGCTCTTCGGATTATTTCATCACGTTTGACATAATTACGTACAAAGAATAAGTGGTAAAAAATACGTCTGTCTACATCTCGAGACAAAAGCAGAAGATACCCAAATGTTTCCTTTCAGTGATTTTACTATGAAATTTTGATAGAGATTTCTTCGATACGCATAGATTTAGGGTAGGCAATTTTAATTATCTTTGAAAAAAATGTTGTTAGCATTTATACGGTATATTTCGCCTCACTCGGAACGTGAAAAAATAACAGTTTTATGGAACGCGCGTGGAATTAATGAAATCAGAATTTAGAATTGGATCAGGAAATAAGCGAACATTTTAAAATGAAGATAAAATTGATATTATGAGGTTATTTAAATATATTACCACTTAAAACAGACAGTCTTAAAAACTTAGAAGTTAAATTCTTAAATGATAAAAAGATTTGGACTTAACTATTTAGCACACGCAACAACCGTCTCAAGGAAGCGTCAGGTATTAATAAGCATGTATATACACATAATACAGAAGTATGAAATATTGTTTAAGAAGTTAATTTTTAGAATATTTTTCTAAATGTGAGTAACAAAACTATGGGCAACTAAATAATGAAATTTCATAATTTTTCTGTTTAAAATTAGATAAAATATGACTTTTCATTTAAAATTTCTTTCACCAACCTGAAGTATACGCCTTTAACTCTATGCTCTCTGAAAAGTAATTTGAAGCGCAATTATTCACCCTAAAGTTGTAGATTTGCATGGCACTTGCCTTGGACAAGTTCGATGAGGTTCGATTTAAACCTAATCAGCGTAGCTTGTTTTGTAGTGGCACCAACTAGGATCAAGGGTGCGACTTTTTCTTCTCACTCCTCACATTCGTTTGTATAGCCTCTTTTTACAAGGGGCGCCTTCACACACCTTACAGATAAAATACAGAAGAACAACCATGCCCGAACGGGGACACCCAGATTACGGGGAAGATACTCTACTCCCATGACTCCCTGAAGTACGCCGGCATTCTCCCTAATGCATACCTTGGTTAGCGCTCCATAAAATAAAAGCATGTATTTTTTTAATTGAATTTCCTGGAAAAAATAACCTACACCTTCTTACAACTCTGTAGCATTTTTAACAATAATTTTTTTAAAAATATAAACAAATAAACATCAAAATGATGCACCGCCTTGAATGGTGAGTGTGAGTCACCATCGTAGTTCCTAATTAGTATGTTGCATCCACATTTGTACATAATATTTAATAGCAGATATTCGGTGTTTTTAGCTACTGTAACAACTAAGTGAACGCAAATAAATAAGTAAATATGATCAAATATACTTGTAAAAACGTTAATGTTATCCTATCATTTTATAAGTTACAAAATTTGTATTTTTTACAAATTTTTCAATTTGTAAAAAATACAATTTTTACAATTAAAAAATTTGTAAAAAAAGTAAGGCTAATAAGGCTGTTTCCTTATGAAAAATCTACTAGCAGCTCCTTTTGAACCAGTGACTCAGGCGCTATCTGTTCTGAAATCACCACTACATAGGATAAGACATCAATTATTTGAACTATATCCAGGTTATTTTGAAAAAGAAAACTGAAATTCGCAAATGAAATTTCCCAAGTGAAAATGAGCAAAGACATTGAAACAACAAACTTTTATGACCTATTTTTTTACTATGTTATAAGTAAGCGCCCTGGTGGTTCCCTGGTTCGGGGCAGTTGCAGACGAGATCCAACTGCACTTACTCGTTTCCTTAGTGGCTATCTATTATCAATGACTTTTATCGGAGGTGCTAAACAATTCAAACTCTGCACTAAATGTTCTTCTGTCTGGACACATTTTAACTTGACAGGGGCTATCAGGCAGGAGCTGGTTCATGATCCCCTTTTGGCACTGACTTTCTCAAGGTGAATGAGTTCATGAACTGATCTAGCTCTGCTGGTTACGGGGATGAGAAACAACAACTTTTTTGACTGTCATGTTCTAACACAAATGCATTAATAAAGTATGTAGGTATGCAAAATGTTGATATTTTTTATTTATGTTGTCTTTAAATTAATATATTATAATTAAGTTTCATTTTCATTAATGATAATCCAAAGAAATATAATTTTCGTCACTTATGCAATTAGCTAGTTTTGCATCATAATTAACATAGATAATGTGCATAAATAAGCAGAAAATTCAAACTATATTATGTTTTATATTTTACAAGACTTCTTGGAACTTTTTGGACATTTATTTACATTTGCTATTATTTGGTTTAACAGTCATTGGTTTAATATAATTAAAATTATGATGAATTTATTAGATCAGTAACTATAAATATTTTAAAAAGAAATTCTTGGAATGTTCATTGCACTCTTAATCTAACAAAGACTCGTAAAACAATCAAAAGGAATATTTAGGTCGAACATCAAGCATTACATTATCGGAAAAGATGATTTTTATCGGGGCGTTTTGTAAATTAGACTGCATTTTAAGAATTTTAAACTTAGTAGATTAGTCTCCAAAAAGAAAATTTTTCTTGATGATGGAAAACGCAAGAATTCGTGACTTGAAGATATCCAGCGCAGCGCTGAAAATATCAACAACAACAACAAAAAAAAAAAAACTTGACTTTTAATCAACCAGACTAAGAACTGAATTCTTATTATCAATGGATTTCTTTCACGAGCCTATTTCTCGCTTATTAATTTCAGGTCAAGTTTATTGCCACAAAAGGAACTATTCGATGAGAATCACTGGAACTGAGATCTTCCACGAGAATCAGAGTATAGTTCCATTTAGAAAAACAACAAAAGAAATAATGGGCATGACATTTAAAAATATCGCGAAATATTGAATTGATAGAAGCGAAAAAGAAAACCTCCTCTGAGCAACAAGAGCAAAATCTGGTATAAGAGATCCTTTCAATGTCCGTCCGACAAGCTTTAGGTGTTTTAGGTCAGCAATCGCAAGGGGGTTAACAAGAGTTAAACGGTTAGATTAAACAGAAGGGCTCTTGTAGACGCACGCGCATCTACATGCACTTGCATTGCTAATGGCGCGACGGTTCCGCTTCCTTATTGTCTATGGATGTTATTTCCATAATTTTCGCGTAGCGATTCGTGCGAGTCCTTTCCTCCGAAAGGAATGCAATAAAACCAACCGAAAGGAACCGACTGCCGATGCGAAGAAAAGGACTGGTTTCGGGTTGAGTTCAAGGGGGGATCGAGGTGGTTCAGATTTGGAGAGAACCTACCTTGGGAGTATCAATGCCAGGAATTCAAGTTGTTTGAAAATAGGGAAGGAATACTTAGAATGGAAAACATTTTTTTCTACGAACACTCAGATGAAGGGATGTAGATGCCGTTTCTGAATTTGAATTTCATAAAATCCTAACAGTGACGTTGAGAGAAGTGAGAAAGTGTGGGAGAAAGCCCTTCCTAACGATTTCAGTGCCATGGTCATGAGCAGGGGTGGTGATTTTTTTATGGATCAAAGTGTTATTTTTTCTAAATAAATGTTTAAAGACGTATAGACGTGCTGTCAACTAATTTTGACTTGTGATTATTGGTAAAATAATAATACTAAGACTCAAAACTCTTTATTTACAACGGAGAAATATATTTTGCACTGTATAGTAGTAAATGTTTACGTGCTATTAAAATTAAGGTAACATTAGTGTGATATCTGTTGTTGTAGATAAGATGACAAATATGTTAAAATAGAAAGATGTTACTTTTAGCAAAATGCATGCTGAATTGGAGTTATCTGCCAAACGGTTTCTAAGCGAGGTCTTTAATGCTATTCATCTTTGAAAATAATAATTCTCGGGCATTGGTAAATAAAAATGTTGTTAAAATAGCATGGAACAGCTTCTTCAAGCAGTTAAATGTGTCTGGAATCGAATTCCATGTTTCGAAAATTTCGTTATTCATATTTTTACTTACATTGCTTGCCAATATTTCTGTTTCAATCAATTTGAACTTTTTCCCTGGTTTCAATAAATTTTTGAATCCATATTGGATTAGACAGGAAAAATTAATCAGTTGTATTTCAAATTATTCAATTTCCAACTAGTCGAATTGTTACAAGTTCATTTTATCAAATAAAGTCACATACAAATCGTTTGCAAACCGCAAAATGCAAAATGGTTTTGATCGGTGGCGTGCCCAAAATATTGTGTCATGTGCCATTGGTTTGCCATCCCTGGTATAGAGCAATCAAACATCCCCAACCGAAAGGAAATAAAATTTCAAAGTCTATTCGTAATAAAACTATCTATATAGTAAAATAATTGGGGTATGGTAAAGCCACCTTTCTTTGATGAATATATTTTTAAATTTTACGGATAAGTGGCTTTTAAAAACAGTATTTAGTTATTCAGACGTACTTGATTGTTTACTTGATTAAGTTTAACAAGAGACCATTTGGCCTGTAGTCAGATCTTGCTTTCAAAATCAGAGGGTTAAGCGAGTTCAGTGTACTTTAGATTTGCCGATGTCAAATATTTTCCTACAACGAGTTTAGTGTGGAAATTTGAGCAGAGATGTGTCAACTCAGGTGTCTTTCAGATTTTCTGATCGAAGATCAGAAATAAAAAGTCCTCTCTAAAAGTGTCCTAGTACTGCTTTAAATCTAGACTTTAATATGATTATACAAAACTAATTTGAAAAAGCTTTTTTTTTTCTCTCCAATATAAAAATTCACTAAGATTCGTCATATTCAAGTTAATTTAACAAATCGAGGTTATACACTTATTATTTCATTTAACCTTTTTTGAAGGTATTTATTAAAGTATGCAAAAATATTCACTTGGTGCTGCTGTCGTGTTCAGCTTTACACCCGAAAGAGGGGTGCAGTAGCTTCTGAGTTTTTGGATCCCTGAGCATCCGAAGGCAGAAGTCTGACTTCTAGCTCAAACATGTCACAAAACCTTTTTACGGGGCGGACTGCATTCATACATTCCATTCATTTATCCACAGATCTGGAACAGAGAACGGTCATCTCTCACCCAGTACCCCCTGTGGTATCACTCTCGGCATGGAGGACTTTGTGACCAAGTCAGATTTAACGTGCGCCAGCCACCACCACACACGAAGAGCCTTCGGATGGTGTGTTCGAACTCGCAGTCCAAGGATGTGAATCCAACGCCCTACCAACCAGGATATCACGATCTTAAATATACGCTTTAATTTATAAAATGATAAAGGTATTGTTCAAGTAAACAAACCAACAATTCTGCAATAAATTCTATTTCTCAATTACTCATTGGCTGAATCAAACTATTTTCATTTTAATTTATAAATGTTTCGGCAATTATTTGAATAGTAATTTTTTTAATGCCAGGTCTACAGCCCTATAAGTGCAAGGAACAAAATTTCTTCAGCGATAGCTTTTGGAGGAGTCCCCAATGCAACATTTTTATGTCAAGGAGATTTAATAAAAGAGAAGGTAAATAAATATTATTTGCATCTATATAGATATCTAGCTATAGCAGTATTCATTACAATTACAAAGAATGGTAACATAAACATATGGGGACCTATAGCATTAGTTACAGGGTTTCTTAAAGTTTTTAGTCGAAAATAAATCCACTGCTTATTACTAATAAAACAGTTTCAATATTTATAGTACAAATTTCCTTAGGAAAATGAGAAATAAAATGAAGAATTTCCCTTTTATCGACTTTCATTTCATTCTCTTTTATTCTAATGACACTTGATGTTTGATGAATGTGTTATTTTATTTCCGTCTATAAATCTTCAGAAAACATGAGGTGATGATGATATCAAATATTTTTTATTACATTCAAACATCTACAAGTGACTTTATAATGGCTAATTAGTTTTAAAATGTAAAATTATGCAGAGGTTGACAATTAATGATAAATTTAAAAAATATTCAATTCGCAAGCATGATGAAATTCAAGCGAATTTTTTGATGAAACTTTTCAAGAATTTTCCAAACCCAATAAAATTAATAAAAAAAATTATGACTTCAAAATTCGTGAAATCATTTCATTTCATGATTAAGACTCTTGCTTTAAAAAAGAAAGGTTTCTAATTTGACAAGAGAAGTTTTAATCGATTAATAGATGTCTATGAATTGGAATCCAGGACATTATGAAATTGTGTCACTTAAAAAACTTACTGCAGGAATTTTGAAGCAAAATTGTAGTCTTTGGGATTATTTTCATTTAAAGTTTTCCCTAAAGGCCCTAGTGAATGTTATTTCTTCAGAGGTATTAGTTCAGTCCTCACGTTCATGAGCTGTTCAAATTATACGAAATTAAATAACAGCTAAACTTTTTTGTAATATTCAATATTATTTACTCAATATTATTACACACGCACACGCACGCGCGCGCGCACACACACACACACACACACACACACACACACACACACACACACAC
>JAOUZG010026641.1:21052660-21094192 GCA_026289955.1 Argiope argentata | reverse complement strand
ACACACACACACACACACACACACACACACACACACACACACACACAAATCAAAACATTTCATTCTACCTTCTCACTCTTGGATTCTCTAATGAAGTTGAGATGATGATGGTAAAAGAACATAAAAAGAACAGGCAGTGGGTAATATCTGTATTTTACCAATTTCCTTATTTAAAACAATGCATCATTCTGAAATGATTTGTCCACATTACTTGATTCATAAACGACTTCCTGTCTGGCCGATTGCTGAAAACTTTCTTCTTTTATCTTTTCTATTTCTTAGGCCAATCTGTCAATTCTGACATCTCTAACTTTATGTGGGGAGACATTTGGAAATTGGGAGACATTTTTATAAGGATTCAGTCCAATAAAATTTGTTGAATTTCATCCAAAAATATATTCTTTATTTGGAAACATTTCATTTGCGTTCATCAATTGATTTTGATTTAGATGAAAGTCAAGAAATCGTTAAAACATGACGGAATTTTTTAAAAGAATTAATATGATGTGTTTATAAACAACAGATTTGTTTTTGATCAATGAGGCTAAATTTCAAATCGAAGATAGATGTTATTATTTCTGTTTTGACAAAGCAATCAAAAGACTGTGTCAGCCTGAAAAAGAATTGAAAAATCAAGTAGCTCAAAAATGAGAAGTCTTACAATGCTGGAAAATGTAGCTCATTGATTTTTGAGTTTAATATTCAAGATGGTTTGATGTGATTGATCATCTAAAGATGGATATTCGCTAGCAACAGCATCTCTGTGCTATCAAATTGAATTGCTCGTTTCACCATCCAAGTCTAAGCTTTTCTTGTCTTAGAAAAAATAATCAAATGGTAAGAATTTTTATACCAAAAATTATTTTAATTTTCTTTATGTAAACTTTAACGTATCCACATTGATTATATTAAGCAATTCTTTTGAGATAGTTTAGTTTAGTTACCTTAACGACCCGTTTTAAAGTAACCCTAGGACTATTTTGGGACGAATATCGTAATTTTGAGCAGTGGTCAAATGACGAGGATGGTTCATGATACAGCCCACCCTCCCCAAACTTCTTAACCCTACCAGAGGGAGGAAGATATAGTGTGCACTAGATCCACTTAAGTGTGCCCTTTTAGTGTGCACTAGATCCACTAGATCCCTCAACGGGTCTTGTGTGAAATCGGGTCTCAAACCTCAAGCTCTCCAGTTCCCAGATTTTACCCCCAGGTTACCGCATCCCTCCTTCTCTTGTCATAATAAGCATGCTTCTTTGCGACCCATCAACGGCAATGTCGTGATAATTTGGTGGCCGCGAGCACCACCACATCGTAATTTAGAATAACTATTTTAATTTGTAAGTTTAGGGAAGATTAAAATAAATTGAAACTAGTTTAGACGAGAGTATAATGCTCTAACTTCATGAAATTTGGTATAATTATTAAATTAATTGTTATGATAAAATTGCTAATAGAAATAATATTTGGATTATTTATGGGAGAATAGAGAACTTTAATGGATTTTCGTTGCAAGTACATTTCTCAATAGGGACGGGTTTAAATAACTATTTTGATTAATTATTTTGGAAAAATTCCTGAAATTTTCTTGCGTTTAGCTCCTTATAGCTATTTAAGGCCGTAACAGAAATAATTTAGGAGAACTTTAATCCACTAAATTGGCAACGGAGTTAAAAAGAATTTTGTCTTTCAAAGAACCTTTTAACAAGTCTAACAGTTCATGGAATGCACATATAAATATTTTATTTTTTAACTTTTATGACCACGATCAAGATCTAACAGACAAACCCAATTAATTAAAGTACTCATTGTAGTTCTAACATTATATAATTCACATAATTTGTATTTTTTTTAAAATTTATTTATTTGATATCCAAGCTAATAGTAATTTTGATCAATATATTTCTGATTCTCTCTTTAGCCCAAAGGCCCCTGGCAGTTAATTTTACCTAGAAGGGAATTCGTCATCGTGTTAAGCTGTAAACTTCCGTAGTCGTTTTTTTTTCATGAATAAATGTGCCTCTTGACTTCTTGGAGAATTTAAATTCTATACGATGCTTAAAAATATGCAAAATGTATTATTAAAACTTTAAAAAATTATTTTGATTATTTTATTCTTAGATTATTTTTTGCTATTAGGAATTTTTACTATCCGATGCATTTGTAACAAATTGTAGAATAATTTTAGCAAATTATTTATTAACTTTAGGTAAATCAAATATTAATCATAGAATTTTCAACAAAAAAAATTCCTGTACCGAATTCCAAGCATCAGTGTACTTTTGCCCGTTTAAAATAATAAAAATATGCACTAAGTTTGAATGACATCAAATTCATATAAGAAATATGACAACAAATGTTATTGAGTGTTTCATTTTCTTTTCTTCCTCTGCGGAAAAAAGCAACATCTCTTATACGTAGCTGGTTTTAAAATTAAGTTGTCATGTGTTTTATACGTGTCAAGAAAGAATAACTTCAATTTATTAAAGCAAAAGGATTTTTTTTTAAAAAAAATAAAATACTCTCAAAATCTTGCCAAATTATATATTAAATTGCTCTCTTTTGTTATAGAACAGACCTTTGGAAAAAGAAAATTCACTTTGATATTTATCTTAAAAATTTCTTATCAAGTGATTTTTGGCAGTGAATGCTTATGCAATTCTGTAGATCATTTTTGTTACTGAATATAATCATAAGAATTCTTTTACTGTCATGTTCCAAAAGAATGTGTCAAGCAAGAAGGACTTCAATTTATTAAAGCAAAAGGATTTTTTAAAATTAAAATACTCTCAAAATCTTGCCAAATTATATATTAAATTGCTTTCTGTTTTGTTATAGAACAGACCTTCGGAAAAAGAAAATTCACTTTGATATTTATCTTAAAAATTTATTATCAAGTGATTTTTGGCAGTGAATGCTTATGCAATTCTGAAGCCCAATTTTTGTTACTGAATATAATTTTAAGAATTCTTTTACTGTCATTACTTCAAAAAGAATAAGTATAATGATGTCAACTTAATTGATGTCATAAGAACGAGAAACAATATTCTCCATGTCTTCAAATATTTAGATATTTGTTTTTGTTCGCTTTGCTAAATCATCAAATCTTTGTTATTCTAAACTTAAAAATTAAATTGATATATATTAGATGCAAGTGAACGAACTCTATTATAAGTGCAGTAAAAAAATTTTGAACAACGATGCTATGATAAAAATTATTTTAAACTTGTACTTACCACTACTGCTTTCGCTAATATCTGCATCATCATGATAAAATGATTCGCCTTCTGAGAAAGAAGAATTTGTACCATCGACTGATGTTCTTCTAGATGAAGACGAATAAGTTGAAAGAAATGAAGATCGTTTGCTACTTCTATGATCTGTTGGGCTGAGTTGCCCAGCGCTGAATGTGTGCCTGAGCGTTGCGCCATAATTTTCTAGATTGAAGTTACTTACAAACACAGCACTGTTCCGTTTGAAATTCTGGATAAAAGTGTCAATTTGTTCTTCTATTTGACTGTGGGAAGATCGTAAAGGCATGGTTATTTATTCGAGGAAAACCGCAAGTTTTATTCTAGGAAAGTAGATTCGATAGAAGCATTTCAAAAAGTCCGAATTATTTACTATCTTCTAATAATTCTTTATTTTTTTAAAAAATTTATTTTATTTTATTTATTTCAGTTAAATTCTGTGATTAGGTACATAAAAAGGTAATCTTAAAACATTCCAAAGATAATTATTTTAAAACAGAACATGTTATATTTTAGAATTGATTTGGTCTTAATTTTTATATTTATAATATATTTTCATTCAAGGTTAAAACACATATTACATGTGCAAAAATTGATTTTAATTTAAGCATTAAAGTTTTATTTTATTTTCCTGTTGTAAATATAGCTTTTATCTTGCAATTTTTTTATATAAAAAATAATTAGTTGATTAGCAAATTCAAGTGAAATAAGAGAGATTCTTTTTTATAACAAATTATTATTCAAAGTAATGACTTCCAAGAAAAATTTGATCACATCGTTTATATTACATTGATAATAAAAAATACGTTTGTTTTTGTTTGTTTTTGTAAAAATGATGTTTTTAAAATTAGATTGTTTAAATAATTATAATATCTTTTTCGTCAATTCTTTTGTCAATCCAGCTATTTTAATTCATATGATCTCTTACAAATGAATTAAATTTCTATTTTGCTTGTATTTGGAGTTTTGAAGTCATAGAACTTATTCTTAAATTTAGTTATGAGATTAAATACTATGATCAAAATAAAATCAAATGTTTTCCTTGCTTTCAAACAATAAATAAACATGAATAAAATGCAAAGATGAGATTATTTTGGGCCACATTTTAGTAAAGATAATTTATATGAAATCTAAAGCTTCACGATGCACATTCCTTTAGGAATTTAATACTAATTCTGCATAGTGTAAATGTGCATGAGCCTTTAAGAATAAAAGATCTATGCAATATCATCATTTTTCTCTTTTAGGACTTCAACACAAATTTATATTTATAAATTTAAATGTTAGTCACTCATTCTGATTATAAATATCTGATCGAAATAAAACAAGAAATTCTGATATTTTATCAGCCGTTTCCGTTTCCCATTTCGTCAAACAGAAATTTTTTCCAATTCATTTCAAATTCTTGTTGTCTTAAATCCCAAATGCACAATGTTTTTTCTCGCTTGAGTTCTTCCTGTCAGCCATTTTGATCCAAATTAGACATCTAAAAATAAATAAATAAAATGCTATTAATATTCTTAAAGTTGTTGCTAAAATTATGATTTTAACATGCTCATTTAAAATGCAATACACTTTTGAAAATCCGATATACTTTATGAATGTAGAAAGGGTATATAAAATAAGTAAATCTTATGTACTGATAATACTTTACGTTTTACATTCAGTAATTTCATATATCGGTTATGAAGATATAGACGTTAAACGTTAACGTCAGTTCTCTTTAAATATGTCGTAGCTGATTAGTTTATTAACTGCTGATTTGGAAATGATATTAAACATGGAGATTTTGTTGCATTCTGTTATCATAGTAACTCAATTTTACGGCTACAAGAAATTCGTTTTAACCTCAATAACTTCAACATTCTGTCATCAAATTCAATAATAATCCTCGTTATATCCTTCAATAAATTTTAAAAAAGATTGTAGAGGAGTAAACTTTTCATAATATCATTATGAGGTAGATGAAAATAACAGACGAGGTTCAAGAACAATTATTTAATTATTTTCTAAGTTCCACAGTTCACAAGACGAAACAAACAAGAACACGATCGTTTAAAATACAATCTTATAAAATTTCCAAGAAAAATAATGGGAAACATAACTTGATCTTAATAAGGTAACGCCATCTTTTGTATCAAAAGAGAAGGTAGTATAACTACATAACCGCTACAAGAAATATATAATTATTTCAAAATAATTTAATTTTTATAAACTTATTAACCACCTTTTGCAATCAATTAATTCGTCAGGATTGATGCTGGCTAAAATTTAAATTAAATAGGTATTTAAGTATTATACCGTCTTCGCCAACGATCGCCAACAATTTAGTAACTCATTGGCGATGGATTTAAATTTGGCGATAGATATCAACTGATCATACCATTGCTGGATTGCCATAATTGGCTGTTTAGCAACTCATTGGCAATGACTTCAAATTTGGCGATAAAGTTAGATGGTATAATACGTAAGTACCATTAAATATTTTGTGTAATCATGTTTATGGCTTTCCCAGCAAAATATTTTCATAGTTCAAATTTTGATAGACTTATAACTTTTATAATTTTAGGTCTTAAATCGTTCTGCTTTTAAGATTCTAATAAAAATGTTTACTAATATATTTTTTTTCTGTTCTTGATTTCCTGCTAGTATCCGTATTCATCCAATCATATTACAGTAAGGGCATCAAAATTTCATTGCTTCATTGTTAATGCAACAAAATTTCAAAAATTTTATTAAAAAGTATACCTTATAGTTGAAATTTACTCAGCATGGAAAAATAAGTCAACTATTTTAAACTGGATTATTAGAAAATAGGAAAAAAAAAAAAGGTTGAATCTTTTATATTTGATTATCACACAATGGGAAAAAAACGCCAGGATGAAATTTTCGTCGCAGCAAATATTTTTAGCAACAAAGAAAATTATTTGAGTAATGATAGCTTTAACACAACATATTTTTTAATAAAATTTGCTAAAAATAGTTTTTTAAAAAATCATTTAAAAAACGAAAAAATTAATGGAAAAAAGGGCATTGTTGAAAAGATATTAAAAAAAAATTTCTGAGATTATGCAATAAACATTTTTGTGCTTCCTTTTTTAGTGAGTTATTACAGAAAAACTCTATACTTCCGCCTTAATTTTTATTTTATTAAGATTTTAAATAACATTTTAATTTTTTTCCCCGCATTTACATATTTTAAATTTTGTATATGATAAGATTGGTACTCTGTATCTATAACTATCAAGTCTTTAGTATGCTAACACGCTTACATAGCTAGAACCCTCTCTCTCACACATATTCATCTTGATCATTAATAGAAGTAGAGATTTTCATAAACTGATTTACTTCTACCAAGGGACAAGCACAATTTATTTTTAAACACCCTCCTATATCACGCTATCTTATTCATTATGATAGATAAATCATAACAGACTTTCCAATTTAAACCATAAAACTAAATGAACCGACAGTCACAACAGCCTCACAGGCCGGAACTGTGGTTGTGTCCTAAGGTCCATCACCCGGCCACGGTACAACCCGTTCCGTAGGAAGTACGTCCCGTCATCGATGGGGGGGGGATCCATCCACCATCACGGAAGCACTTCATCCTTCTTACGAGGTGCCCCCCCCCCACCAGTGGATATTATTAGAGAAAAAACACTACTTTACTTTTGTTATTGCTATTTAACTCAGTTTTGCGAAATTTAGTAATGATCCTGAAAAGAATGAAACGTAAAAATACTAGAAATACGTTTTATTCCAATTATTCGACGTTCCTTTTTTAGGATTTGAATTCATTGCTTCTGTGACAAAAAATAAATAAAATCTGTAGCTATTTAGAGATTCCATGGGCGATGATGGCGGGATTCGAAAGACTTTCTTTTTTTTTTTTCCAAAAGTTGTTAAGGGAGCATATTATTTGCTAAAGTACAACTTCACTCCAATCACTAAGCATTCCTTTATTCTTTTGTTTCATGTAATCAAACTCTCAGAGATTTTGCTTTTGATTGCATTGCGAATCAAAAAAATTACTTACGTGAATGTAAACTCAAAATTTCATTTAATAATTTTTTTTTTGATTTCTAAAAAAAATAGTTGCTTATTTGAAAGTGGGCTCAATTTAGAATATTGTTTTGTCAATTTAAGGATTACAATCATCAGGTTCTAAAAATTAATTTTAGGAAACTGAACAATTAGGTTTAGCAGAATGGAGACATTGTAAGTTTTCGTCTGAGTAATAACATGTAGCCCTTTTCCAGTGAAAAACTGCCAAGAAAATATTTCTTTTGTCAATGGGTTTAGAATCAATGATGGCTCGTTTACAATGCACTTCGTCACAAATAAACTTTATATCCTTGCTTGTTAGAATGCCAGATTTTATTGAGAAACTACAGTTATTCATTCCATCTTTCAGTTCTCTCAAGGATAATAATGACGTACTTACATATACGGCATATACTATGTAATATTCTTATATATATATTAGAATGACATATCTACAATACCATACACATATGTCACAACCACAAATATCAATAATTAATTACTGCATGGAAAAAAGTCTATAATAACCAATGGGAAAAAATGTTCGTGGCATTTTACTGTTATTAGTATATTTAGCCAAATTAGAATGATTAATTTTTTGTTTTGTCACTGTCTAATTTAGAATATTTGTTTAACCCTTTAAGTACTGCTGAAGAAAGACGCAGCTCTTATATTCAGAATTCTTAAAGTTTGTAAACAAGAAAGAGTTCAAAGTTGAAAGGAATAGGTTGATAGAATTTAAAGAAATGGGAAACTTCCAGTTTAGAGACTAGTTCCAGTTTCCCGTAATGTTGTGAACTCGAGCTGATTCAGTCAGAACATGGAACATACTTCCTACGTAAAAAGCAGTACCATGATTGTCCATGACAATTAGGATTTAAAATTAGTTATCTCTTCGTACTGACGTTACAAAGTCATTCATAATACCCGGAAACTTAAGAAGGGCGGGAGTAATTCTTTCATGAAGCTATCAATTACGCAGCGATTTCAAGACAATATAAAACACGTAATATAAAATTTTTTTTTATTTAAAGTCAATTTCCGACTATTCATGTACTTTTTATTAAATAATTTTATTTAAGGTACTTTTATTCGATTATTATTATTGTATTTTAGGTACTTTTTATTAAATAATTACAATTAATATAAACAGTGTATAAAAAATTATTGATTTTAGCAAGAATTCAACACATTCTTCAACTTCACGTGAAAAATACTGAAATCCTTTCATCTTACCGATTGAGCTACTGCCTGTTAATTTGAATTTTCAATACAGACTGCTAAAACTCTATTTAAAGATACTATACATGATACTCTTTTTAATGATACTATACATTTACAACTACAGAGTATTGCAAATAATAATGCAACGAAACTTGTTCTAAATTGGCCCGAACTGAATGGATGAGTGATAGAATACTAAAGCTGCCAGTTCGTAAGTTCGTATCTGCTTGAAGGCAAGTTGCCTAAAAAGTGTTTTGAGTTTGATTTACTTTCTGTTATTTCTCGTTTGTTCTAGAATGTTCTTGTTGTTTCTGTATCTTTCTAAATATGAAAGATTCGAACTATTTCCTCTTGTGGATAAAAACAGATGTAAGGTTTAGCTCCTTGAATAAAGTCTCGAGTTGAGATTAGCGAGTGTTATCTTTGACTTTAGTTAATACACAATTTGTCTATACTAACTTTATCTATCTTTAATGTTCTTTTTCTTTTCTTAGACTCTCAACTACCACGAGAGTTTCTCTTCCTGTTAATGAATTTATGACAAACCCTATTCGAGATATTATTAACTAGATAACAAAATATAGAGGGGTACATCGTCTAGTTTATAAATCAAAGGTTTAGTAATACATTTGGATTAGTATACGCATCTAAGATAAATATAATCTAAGAATCCCTTATAAAAAATGAGTTTACTCAACCAAAAACTAAAATTTGTAGATGTAAATCATAGATAATGCGAAGAAACAACAATGGAAATTTGAGTACTGCGAAAAAGATTTAAAATAAAAATATACAATATACAAGTAAGTTAAATCGACGAAATCTTCCACTAGAAAAACTTTATTCGCACTTTCCAAACTTAAATTCACTTATGGTTCGAATATAAAAATAAATTTTTTAAAAGATGATTCCTGCTTACAGAAACAACGAAACTGTATACTTGTCTTTCTCAGTTTTATTGCTCTCTAAGCAATGCCCTGGAGCGTGATAAATATCTCGATTTTCAACGTCGGGAAAGTGCTTTATTCCTTTTCCTTAACTTTCTGCAACTCCACTTTCTTATATTTTTTGAAAGTAGTGTGTTTTAGCGAGATAAATTTGTTACAGATTTGAAAAAAAATCTTCAATGTAACAGTCTGAATTAGATGTTTTGATACATAAAAACTTTTTTTAAAAAATATTAAATATTCAAATCAATGCTTTGCTTGATCCACTATGAATTCTATTACTGCCCAGATCATCTTCTATTAGTAATATTGTTCGAAATCAATATCAATTTATTTTTTCAATTCTTACTATTAGTTTCTTGTTCAAATTTCCAATCGTTGATAAAATACATTTTATTCATCCATTCAAGTTCAAATACAATTTTTTTAAATTTGCAGTAGATGCATGCCACTTGATGTTAATCCAGGTTTTCAAGTATTAATTCTTTAAAAAAGAAATAAAGGAAATTAATAATATTTTATGTATGAACAGTTCACTTTCGAACCAAGATGGCCAAACGAAAATTATGCTCAGTTTTTTTTCAATTGTTTCTGTTAGTTCACACTTTTTCTACATATATACATTTTGTTTAAATTTTCTATCGTTAATAAAATACTTTTCATTCATCCAATCAAGTTCAAATACATTTTTTAAACTTGTAGTGGATGTCACTTGATGTTAATACAGTTTCTTCGAATATTAATCCATTAATTAAATAATAGTAATCTCAAATCATAATAGTTATCTTCATTATATATGTAAATATAAAATCATCAAAGATGTAAGTATATAATCATCATGGATGTTTAAATCTAAATCATAGATGAAAATATATAGTAACTTAAGAAGTTCTGTTTCTTTCCCGCCATAAAGTAGTATCTTCTCTCACCATAATGTTCATAAACAGTCAAATCAAAACTAATAACTGAAATCAGTTTTGAAACAAATAATGATCTAGTAATAGAAAAAAAGCTATGCAAAATCTATATTAATAAGAATGCAACTCGAAATGCGTTGCTAAGAGCAAAACTGGAGAACGGCTTGACCGATTCGGCTAATTTTTTAAAAAATATTTTCGTTAAGACACGAGGATGGTTCTTATGGAGAGAAAAAATTAAAAAAAAATGCGTGGAAAAGAGTTAAAACGACACTTTTCTTACTTTCCCGCCAAAAATCTTCATTTCCTTCCCCCACACCAACTGAGTTAGATAGCAGGAAGTAATAAATTATGATTTTTTTAGAAAGAAATACGCGAAGTCAGTTGGTTTTCATTCATAGATAACGGGATGTTTAAAAAAGAAAGAAAATAGTTGCTTTTATTATGAGTCTGTATGAATACTTAATCTATGCCTGCTCGAAATAAAGTCTGGGCAGGGAAGAAAAAAAAAGAATAACAAAGGGAAAAAAGGTTTATAGAAAGAAAAGTAGTGAAGAAAAAAAGAATATAAAAGAAAAGAAGGGTCTGTGTGTCACCATTGTTTCGGCTGTGCGAGGCATTTTCCAAGCTGTTTTTAAGCTTTTCCATCTCTTGAAAAACAATTGTGTCTATTTGTTTAAAGTGTTTACATTTACGAAAATTTGAATATCATTATTCTATAAAACAGAATTTTAAACCTTTCCCTCCACCATTTAAGTAAATTATCAATTCCGGGACAATCATTGCATGGATAGAAAGAAAAAGATGAGTAGTACAATGAACAGAAAATCTGAAGAAAATAATACTAAATAATACTATAAATGAATTATATGATTATCAAAATTTATTTGGTTTAAAAATATTTTGGTGAAAAACCTGTTATGAGACACAGCTACATAAAATATTATAAGAAAATTTTAGCTAGCATTAATATTGGCGAACCGACTGGTTGCCAAAGGCGGCTAGCTCGAAATATAAATAATGGTGAAAGAAAATTTTATCAATAATCTAAAACTGAATTATCAGACTTCAATTCATTTACATTTACTAAAGTCCAACCTTGAAAAAATGTAAATAAGATGTGGATTGTGTTATCTTATGCCCAATTTTTATTCTCTTGACTTAGTTTCATCTTTTCTTGCTCACTAACATTTATCTCCCAGGAGTGAGCACTTCTCTGTACTAAATATTCACGAATACTGAAGAAAAATAACAAACACTAAAATCGGATTCAAATAAATAGCGATCTTCCAACAGAAAGCAACAAACATGCCAAATGTGAAAAAAAAAATGCTGAATGAAAAAATTAGAGTAACGTCCAACAACTTAGTGTGGTTTTGAATATAATAAATCAATATGATTTTAAATAATAAAAAATTCACACTTCAGCTCATTGATCTGTGTTAAAAACAGCAAAAAAGGTAAATGAAACGGGAAGTTTACGATTCTGTAACTATTTTTTTAATCCATGCTTATTTTTATTTTCGCTCACACACACACACAAAAAACAATCCCGGATCTTTAGACACCAAATAGAAATCGCGATCTTGCGTTTGGGATATATAACAATATCAAATAAAAGGTTTCATCATTTCCTGTTTACAAAATAAAAAATATTGATAAATGTTAAGAAGATAAATCATTTTATTGAAATGCCAAAAGAGGTACGTATTATGATATGTAAAAGACTATTAAAGTGCTTTATAATTACAAGCATTAGAAGTTTTTTAGGTTAAAAAAAGAATTACAATCGAGGCTTTAAAAGCGTTTGTAAACAAAATGAGGAGGGGGGATAAAAGATGCAACGCTTGAATGTTTATTGTATTTATTATCAAAATAACAACAAAATGAGTTTTATTGCCTTTCATAAATGAGCATTAGTAAATATTTTTTCATATTTTTTCTTTAATTAATTTTGCTGTCCTTTTTAACTGCTTAATGTTTTGAGCATGTTAAGTCTATTTACATAAATAAAGCTGTAATTTAAAATATTCAAATAAATTTGTTATTATTTTCATCACGTTTTTAAAATCCGAATTGGATTTTTTTGGCTTTTATTCACATATATTATAATACGAAGTCTAACTGCTTCCGTAAATTACATTTTTTGCCAGCCTAGAGCAAAAATGAAAGGGCTACTGTGATAGTTACATGGTCAATCATACGAACAGCAGTACCAAGAAACCATCAGCATATTTAAATAGTATGTGTTTTGATAATGAATAGCAGCTTAGTGCTTTTATTTTACATGAGAAAATAGTAGATTGGATGTTTAGGAAGACGATGCGCATTCTCTTTGGAAAATGGAAAAGTAGTGAATTATAAGATTGGAGAAAAATTAGCATCTGTTGTACTTATAGTGTTAACTGTCTTACTCTATATGGTAGGAATATTTAGGCTAACTGCTTTAAAGGATTGATAATGATTGGATTACTCGGTCAAAAAGTGGAAACTAAGTGTTGTTGGAGTAGCCAAAGAGTCAATAATAATAATAATAATAATAACAGTTCAGAAAACGCGAGCAAAGATATAATACTTTTGACTATTCAAGTATGGACGGTTTCCATTGAAATCCGAATTGTGCAGATGAAGTTCGCTTATACTTAATCGGTTTCTGAATATACACTTACTTGATTTATAAATATATTTAATATGTATATACAATTCCATTTATAAGAATAAAAAACAGCACTATACTATTAATGGGAATTGCTCATAAATACCCGTCAATATTTTTTAAATTTAATACTGACATTAGATTCTACATTCTGCGTGTGCTTGTGACTTACTTCCACAACATAAAACGGTACTGAACTTAGTCAGAAAATAATTCTCGACAGCTAATGTACCGATTCCAACAGAAGAAAAAACCCGGAAATTTGGCAGCACAACAACAAAAACTCTCCAGGCAAGCATGCTTAATTATTAGGTCATCACATCACAACTGTCATCAAATCGTCATCACAACATGAAGGTGGGAACTAATGACAGTCACTCACCAAGGTACAATCCGTTTGGTAAAAGGTATGTTCCTTCAGGAAGTAGAGGTAACTCGACCTCCCAACCTTAATATTTCCAAACTGAAACGAGAGCCAACCATTATAATGGAAATTTCTCATTCTCAGATAGCCTTCCTTATGCTTCATAGTAATGTCTTTTATATGAATAACTTTTCTTATGCTTCGTAGAAAATTTCTTGAAGAGGACTTTACTATAAAGTATAAGAAAGTCTATGTAGTATGTAGCATTAGCATTAATTCGGGGATGGGTATTGTGACAGTGCATAGCTGTTTTTTTATTCATCAAACTCACAAAAATATCGTCATTCCAAAGAATCCAGGCATATAATAAATTAATTAATAATACGCTGAAAATTTCAAAAAAATGAAGGGAAAGTTTATAAATCTTTTACAAAAATAATGTAAATGTTTTACCAGCATTTTAATAAATTTTGTTATTAACGCTTATACTCCAAAAAAAAGAGAATACTTGAATGAGCCGCTTTGTAACGGAAGATTAATTAGGATCTCAGATTTCCTTTCTAAATATAGCTCCAATTTAAAATTTTGTTTCATTATTCCTTAAATATTCTACAAGCGTTAAGATTTTCAAAATAAGGAAAATAAAAGCTAAAATAATCTGTTCTTTCGAGAGAGAAAAAGCATTTAAATATCTTTTTCTGTTTCTCAAATTATACAGAGTTGTTTCTTCTCTAATTACAGTGGGCTTGTAAGGTTGTTTTAAGAATTTAAAAACGTTTTTTCTTTCAAGTAAAGTATGTTTTTCTGTAAAAAAAATGTAATGCATTAATTAAGTCGTTAAGATCTACATCAAGGGTATTTTATAAATCTCTCAGGTTTTGTAACCGGGTATAATTTTTTAACCGAAATTTTTTGTTCTTTTTTATCATCTTCCATTATTACTATTAGACGCTTGCAATATCACTACAATGGAAGAAAAGTCATAAATTTATTATTTATATTTGTAAAAATCAAACCATGGGAAAGAGAGTTTTTTTAATAAAATAAACTTTGTAAACAAAGATTTAAAAAAAAGGAAGAAATTTTATTTATGATTTTTTACTAAATGTGTATTTTATTGTACATTCTAAAATATTTCACACTATGATTAGATATTTTAAAACTTTTGAGTAATAAATTGACAATTTATAAAATTGCCTAAATATTTATATAATATTAATTATAAATTTTTTAGGCTAAATAACAATTTATTGTCAAAAGAAATTTTGGTGAAACATTGTCACAATGCACTCAGGTGTAATAAGTTAAGCTTGTCAGAAAGAACCATAAAGTTATCACTAGCAAAACTCAACTTCAATGTAGTTGAACCCTATATGGTCTTCTGGTGTTGCAAATAATTTTCTAAAATTCATTAAATAACATTCCAGAGATTTTCGGGAAAAAGATAGAAATCTGCTAATAATGTTTAAAGAAATACTTTTTAAAA
The DNA here is from genome assembly GCA_026289955.1 of Argiope argentata. Lineage (NCBI taxonomy): Eukaryota > Metazoa > Arthropoda > Arachnida > Araneae > Araneidae > Argiope > Argiope argentata. Next base: position 21,079,300 of record JAOUZG010026641.1, on the reverse strand, counting down.
ATTCTTACAACCAATAAAGATGAATGAATATATCGGTTTACGATTTACTATAAACTCTGTTTGATACTGATTGGATTACGGATCAATGATCACCAGGCTTAGCTCCAAATTTGGCGATAATATGGATGATACTAGAACCTTCATGAATTTTGGCGATAGAACCAATAGGAAAGGAGTTATTTCTGATTTTTCGATAATCTTCTCTGTCCTGCTTGAGGAGCTATAAAAGGTCGATTATCCAAGCCGAAATGGTGAGTTATATAGTGAATCAACGACGGAATAGTTGGATCAATTCAGGGAAACGCAAGCGTTGAGTGTTGCTCAAATGATTTGTAAATTGTGAATTGAGTTGCTCCCCGAGTTTTGGAGACAAATATTGAAGCAGCATCGAGTTGTGTTAGGAGTATCCAGTCGTATAGTAACGAGTCGGCAGTTGAGTACAGTAAGGAGAATAGCAGGCGTTTGGAGAGACCATAGAGAATAGTAGATTCCTTCCTCCTACTGAGTTCTGTCTGGCAGCTTTGTATACCGTGTTTGCTGTCAGTTAGTGATTACTACTTGGGAATTGCATTTATTCTGAGTGTGTTGCTGTGCACTGCTTGTATACGTCTCGGCTGTGTGTTGTTGTCTGCGGTTTTGTGTCGCCGGGTTAATAAACATTACTGTTTTTTTCATGCCTGTTGACTATGTCACCATACCCTCGATACAAGTGAACCTGTTGATTTTATAGACTTAGAGAAGGAATTTTAGTAACAATGTATTTACTTCTCTATTGTTTTACGGCTTCTGGAGACATACACGAAAAATGCAGGTTAAGAAGTAATCCCTTTCGTTTGACGGTTCGTCGATAATTCTTCCCCAAATTTATATATCACATTTTTATGAAGATGATTAAGCCAACAAATTAAAAGCCCACCACCCTTTTTATTGGATAGCTGGATAGCGACTCTTAGAAGGAAACCATGATTTTGCAACTTATCCTCATGACACTCGAAAATCTACTTCCATACTTGAAAATGTAAACAACTAAAAGTTAATTTATGCATTTTTACTTTTTTACGTACTTATAAAAAGCAGTGTAATTAACCATAGAGAATTCATTCAATAACGCAGAGTGATAAAAAAGCTTAATGTTAAATAACGTTTATCAAAATAATATAAGCTCTCTTTTAGTGACAGGTTGGCTTAAAGAAAAATTAATTGCCACCTTTGCGTCAAAAAGAGGGACTTCATCGTTAGAAAAAGAGCTCAAACTTATCACTTTGATAGAAAGAAATCTATTTCTTCGCTCTCTAGAGGATAAGAGAGCGTCCCGAAAGCCCCGGAAAAACAACGGTAAAAAATGATCTGGCTTTATTAATGGACGCTGTAAAGCTAAGCGATGTGTTAAGTGTTATTTATAGTGTATTAGATATCGCACCGAGAACTGTCAAGAATAAAAATGTCTCCATTGAATCTAATTAATAATGTGTAACTTTGACAAATTACATACAATTGTTGATTAAGTAAATGTAGATGCTCTTAATACGTATTTCAGTATCATTGAAAGATTCATCTCAATTTTTTTCTTTTATCCGAAACTGGAAAAGTGTCATGTAAAGTATTAAAGCTGTAGAAGAAAATGTAATATTCTTGCTAATCAAAATTGCAAAAGACATAACAAAATACATTTTATTTTTAAAAAGAATGACAAACTGAATATAATTCTTAGACATAAAACATATTTTTTTAAAAAAATTCTATCAGTTGGCATTGATTATTTTCTTTAAAAAAGTTTTAAGAGGAATATAGGGTAAAAATACTTTGATATTTTGTGAAAAAAATTAATAAATATTCTGTACATTAAAATTAGAACTTTATATTCAATCTCCAATTCTATATAATGCCAATTATTAATATTATTCCAATTCTATATTATGATACATAAATTATTATACAAGGAGCGTTTTCTTGACCTAGATTGAACTCTTGATGGTATTAAATAAATAAAATATTAACAAAAATCAAATCAATGCTTTAAAAACTAAAAGCCCTTTTTTACAAAACGAAACATTGCGCGCAGACGCACACACACACACACACACACACACACACACACACACACACACTGATTATAAATACAACTGAAACGCTTATTTCGGTTTCCTTTATAGAAATTCAAATTAATCAAAATATTTTCTTCACTTTTTGCTTTAAAACACCAAGTACTATAAAAATCTTTTACAAAAGTTTAGTATTAATTAATTATATAATATTATAATATACTATTATATTAATAAAATAGTGTTTAATTAATTTTATTTTAGCGTAAATAAAAGTCTTGGTACTATGTATGTTCCCTATGTGGTTTGTCCGATTTCAACAAAATTGTGGGTAATTATTCTTTAAGGCAAGAAAAAGAATACCATTAACTTTTCAAAGGGCAAAAGTTGATTAAATATCTTAATAATTAGAAATGAATCGAAATGTTACCATTTTTCTATAATAATTTCGATATAAATAATTTCACAGGAAAAAATTAATACTATTTTCAAAGAAGCAATTTTACAATGTCAATGATATAAATTTTCCGCAATATTTAATTCAATTTTTATTAATTAAAGTAATTAAATCATTATTTTTTAAATTTATTTTAACACATATAGCTTTGACAGATTTTTCTTTGTTTCCGAGACATTTATTTAACAATACAATGGCTAAAATTAAGCATCAGTTAATCTCTTAAACGAAGGCAGGTAACATGAAACCCTCACTAGCAGATGAAACAAATGCATGACGTTGGCAGGCGCTTCAAGTTGCGATAGATTTATGAATATTTTGCCTTTCTGACACATAAATTACTTTTAGAAGGTACTCCTTTATTAAGCCACACTGAAATTTTAAACTGTTCTACCATTATTTCTTAAAAATTTCTCTTTTATTTCAACTCATACGGTTCGAAAAAATTGAATATTATAATGTCTTATACAAAACGTATTTCTATATTTTGTAGCGACTGAATGTCGCGATACGAACCTGCGACGCTAGGGCCAGTATTCGAGTAACATAGCTACTGTACCAAAAGTCGACTTCAGTATCGTTGATGTTATCCGGCTTATATGGCTAGCACTACGAAATTATAATTTTTATATTATATGAATATTATAATTTATTATATGAATATTATAATTTTTTATACAAAATGTATTTCTATATTTTGTAGCGATTGAAGGTCGCGATACGAACCTGCAACGCTAAGGCCAGTAGTCGAGTAACATAGCCACTACACCAAAAGTCGACTTCGGTATCGTAGATGTTATCCGGCTTATATGGATAGCACTGCAGTACTCCCCCACCAGTGAGTCGGCGAAGAAGCGAACGATTTTGTATTGCGCCAAGCGTTATGGCGAGATGCTGCTTGATTTTCAAGTGAGTCTGACGATTTTGCTGCGGGTTGATGGCGCCACGACTGTTGCGGAAGGTTGCGTTGTCAAGGTCGCCAATGTAGAGATTGAAGGTCGCGATACGACCCTGCGGCATTTTCACAGCATTTCCCTCTTTAATGGAGCAGGGAATCAATGCCTTATACATTTTCGGATTATTATAATAAAGGGCCCATTTTTGATATCCAATAATCACATTATCATAAATGCTTTTTTCCAATGTCGCTTTAGCAATTAGCTGTAGGCAACAACCAAAATCTGCCTCTTCTCTTTTATCACATGAGTTGCCATATGGCGATGCGAAGAATGCACTAATTAAACTTATTTTTCAAATTGAGATCGCCAGATCTCTAATAAATTATATTCGAACAAACCTTCCATTGAATCGGGACCTGCTCGTCCTGTACGTGAGATCGATGTCAAATTGACTCGCCTCCGTATAGGACATACACGTTTCACTTAAAAGCACTTCCATTTTGAAGAAAATGCTTCTATATGTCCCCCTTGTCACACTAGTAATGCTGTTAATCGCATCCTAATTTAATGTCCTTCTTTTAATTAATAGTCAGAACTTTTTTTATTGCACATCTGCAGCTTTGCGTGACTTGGTGGATGAAATACCTCATCCAAATCTTTTTAATTTCTTATAGGCTATTTGTTTATTTCCTTATATTTGACAACGTGTTTTTTTTAACAATTTTGCCCAGTTTCCTAAGTTTTAGTGTACTTTTTGAAACCTCTTTTTCAGTTTTTTTTTTTCATTTTTGAATTTAAATTTTAATTATATGCGAGGCGCAGTTTAGCCAAATATGGCTTTGTGCCAAAAAATTCAAAAGAACTAACGTAGGCAATGGAAAGATTGATTACTTCTGATAGAATGCGTGGAAATGAAATGCAATATAACTAATAAATCTTCTTTAAAGGCTTTTGATAGATCGACCAATATCTACTAAGTTTATCCAATGCACTTCGATCAATTATCAAGAATCTGAATTTTGAACTGTAAATCAGCGAGAGTGGTCCACCTGAAACTTTCTTGCATGCTGTTTATAAAGGTCACATGACTCTTTTCCCGCTAGATCGTGATTGACTTCCTAAGTATTGGTTAATGATAGTTATCAAATATAAATTTTGGAATAAATCTAGTATTTTTTACTGAATTAGTTGTAAGAATATATATTGAAAATTCCTTTTTAATATCAAAATCGAACATGAAGCTGTTGTTGTAATCAAGATAACACACTGAAATTTATTATGTTAAGGCTTTTTTTTATGCAGGCAAAAATGAAAATCGTTTGATGATCAATCGTTTGAAAGATATGGTTCAAAATTTGTTTTCTGTCTATATTTTAAATGTTTAATCAGTGTACTAAATTTTATCTATTCAAGCGCTTCGCTTTAAAAAAAATGTCATCTAGTTTCCTTGTAATCGATTGTTCGATTACAAGGAAAACTTTCTCTGGACGGATTTGGTGAAGAATTTGATAGAAATCTGTTAATTTGAATTCTATTTACCAAATTTCAGCTATCCAATTCAAAGCGTATTTGAATGATCGTGTTCACAGACTGACAGACAGGATGCCTGATTTACGGAGTCAGGTTGGTCTAAATTGTTAAGATTCGTCAAAAATCTTAAATTTGAATTTTTTACCGATTACAATACTTTTATATTTCATATGTGAGAAAGTAAAAATTCGTTATTAGGAAACATTGATGAACCTGAATGAAAGAACAAAAATATTCGACATTTGAAATTAGCAAATAATTTTTCTTAATTTATATGGGGAAATGATTTGCTAGGTAATAGACACCTTATGGAAATCGAACACAACTTGATAAAGGAAATCACTACTTTGGAAGTTATTATTCAATTCCAACTATTACTTCACACTCTCCCTACATATCTTGTTCAAAGATTGAATCCTTAATAAAATACTTTTTATTCATCCACTCAGGTTCAAAACACATTTTTCAAACTTATAGGAGATGACACCTGAGGTTAATGCAGTTTTTTTTTTCAAATATTAATTCAGTAATTAAATTTAATGAATTTTTAATATTTTCAATAGAGTTTTAGCAGTTTGTAATGAAAATGGGAATCAACGGGCAGAGGTAGCTGAATCGGTAAAATGCAAGAATCTTAGTATTTTTCCTATGAAGTTGAAGAATGAATGTTCAATTCTGGGGAAAATCAATAATCATTTGATAAATTATTTATATTAATCGCAATTATTTAATGAAAGGCAACTAAAATAAATTTTTTCTTTGTTGATATAAGTAGGAATTGATACATTTTTTTATATTACTTGTTTTAGTACTACCTTCCCAAAATAGAATATTAGATAATTTTTAGTTTGACTTTTAACTTGGTATTTCAAATAAGGGTGTCATAAGAATAGAAGAAAAGAACCGTTTTTTTGAAAGCAGTTTTTACCTTCGAAATTATTTTATACGACTTTGGCACACATAATCAATTATTTAATATTAAACAAATGCTCACGGGCCAAATAAAACATCATTTTCAATTCCGCGATTAAATTCCTCTGATACTATTCCGACCCAACTGGGGGATACTGAAGGGTCTTTTTTTCCTAAGGCTCCTTGTGACGCATTTCATTCACTTCGTTCAATACCACCCCCACCCGGATGAGTCATCGTAATAGGGATTGGGAAGGAGATTCCCTTGGCTCAGCAATGTATGAAAAGTCAGTCATTTGGAAATTTTACTGAGTTTGAAATTAGGGAAAGAAGGAATTATTCAAAGTGTTAAGAAAATGAATATTGCCTCGAGGGGGAAGGGCGGTTGAAGCGACGTTCCTCCAATCTTTGGAAATAAGCAATACAATCAAGAGGCATACCGTGAAAATTCAAAAATGCTTTATATCTTTGCCAGTAGGGTTAGATAATCAAATAAGCAAAGTAGGCAATTGCTTAGCACGTTGTAACTTAAGGATTGAAGGGGGAAGGGTATATTCTCTGCGATATTTGAAACGTTGTTTTCAGTTAATTCTTCTCGTGTTTTCCATTTGATTTGCCCCAACTGTATATTCGAGCTTATTTACATCGAAATGAAAAAAAAAAATTCTTAGATTGTAGCACATTATTCATAAGGATTTTTCACATTAATTCTAAAATTACTTAGCAATCACATTAATCAACGGCTTTTACAATTTTTTTACTGGAAAACTTCTGATTTATTACAAGTTAAAAATGAAATTAAATAATAGAAAAGATTAAAATGAAACCTGCCATGCATATTTCAATGTATCATGGCAGAACATCATTTCTTGAACGGTCAAGCACCACGTGCTCGTGCGAGTTAAATTACATTTTTGTTCATTTTAAACGTTTCATTGAATGAGTCACTTTAGTATTGCAAACGATCGATTTATTGTTTAAAAAATATTACGTTTCTTATTTATTTCATTTTATATAATCGCGTGCTCAAAATGACGTTTTTCTAGGTTTTATTGGCTGTAGTCATTAACTTATTTTTTTAACCAGAGCTTTTTAAATGCAATGGCAACGCGTTATTAAAAGCTGATTTTTTTGAGATGCTCGTGCAGATAATAAAATTTCAATTTTTCACCTGCGGATTTTTGTTGACGCCGAAAACCTTATCCCCCAAACCACATGTTCTGGCATGATAAAAAGAATTGAACTATTAATATTTTCTACTTTTATATGCAATGAAAAAAAAACTAATTCTTTTTATCTTTTTTTTTCTGTTTTTAAAGGTAGTTAATATTGTTTAGTGTGATTTTTGTTCGAAATTGAAATTAACCCTGACACGGAATGCAATGTTTTATTGTCCGTTTGTCATGCTATTTACAGATTGAAAATTGCTTTTATAGATTAATTCAAAAACTAATTAAAAATAGATCACATCTTACTAAATATTAAAATGTCAAGAATATGTACAATTATTCTCAAGTAGTAAATTTTCTGACAAAGAAAATAATTATGCAGATAAAGAAATCAGTGATTTTAAGGGCTAGCCTCTTGTTTTTAAGTAGCACCAACTAGGGTCAAGAGTACGTCTTAGCTACTCATGCCTCACATTCGCTTGCACAACCCCTTTTTTACAAAGGGGAAAATTCTCACATCTCACCGATAGAACAGCTGAAGAACAACCATGCCTGAACTGAAACTCGAACCAAGGATTTACAGATCATGGGGAAGACCCTGTGCCAGGACGCCGACAAATATTTTCTTAAAATGCTTTATTGAAAATAGATGATTTAATACAGCATTTCAGAAAAAAGGAAATTTCAATGGCAGTATCGCTTACATAGGAAATAGTTATATTGTATTCAACGGCATTATAGAAATTTAGTTTTAAATTTTGTAGCAATTTCGAATTCCATCAAATGATTGTGAAATAAGGACATTCTTTCTGGTTTGTGCTTTAACTATTATTATCGACCAAAATGGCAAAATTTAAGGCAATTCGGTCAAATTATACAAAAAGTCTTTTTTTTTTTAAATTTTCTCGAAAAATCGATATTAGCAATTCTGTTCTCCTTTTGAAAATATTTCACAGCATTAATAGAAAGCTGACAGAATTTTGAACAAACCAAATTTGTACAGTTAATATAAAATTCCTTTTGATTTCGGAGATAGAAAAATTCGAATCCATAATTCTACAGAAAAAAAAGGAGCCAAGATCTTAAGAGAAAAGAAACAAAGGAATAAAATGTTAATTAATGACAATGAATTTAACAATTCAAAAATATTTTAATTAATTTAATTTAGTTATATTAACGTCCCGGAGTAAAGCAATTCTAGGATTATTTTGGGATAAACCTCGTAATTTTGAACCGTGGTCAAATAACGAGACGACATTTGAGCTGGCGTCCCATTCTCAACACCACGTTATCGAAAGAGCATTTGTTCCTGACGGATTTAACGTGAAACAGACCTCCTTACACGACAGTTCTTTGGTGGAATTGAGTCTCGAACCTGAAACCCAACGGCTCACGGGCCGAGACCTTACCATCGGGCCATCGCGCTTGAATGCATACACAATGAATTGTTAACAATCCGATTGCAATTTTTTTAAAGTAGACAGGAATGATATCACATTAAGAGATGTGGAACTTTCGTGTTATAATATGCATGGAGATTTAAAATTCAGTTTTATTTTCTGAAGTATAAAAGGACATATATTTGTTTTGGTTTTAAATAATCTATATCATTTCCTATATTATTTATTTGATTCAATAAATTGCAAATATAAGATTGTTCAATCATTTGCAAAGAGCCAGAATGGATCTTTCGCGTGATGCACTATCTACAGAAGCAACACAAAATATGCATGTCTAAATTATAGAAAAATATATTAAATTATCCGAAAAAAATCTCATAATCGACTCTGGAGAAGTCTTGCTCCTATCAGTTGAAAAGGATTCTATTCCCTAGTACAAGGGGTGTTGAAATGAAAAGTTACGAACCGACATTGTGAGTATAAATGAAGACTTTATTCAAAGTGTGCAACATAGGCATGAGCACAACGATCCCATTAGTAACGAGCCGCAGGATTCCTTGTTCCCAGAATTCCTGTGGCCGTGATGAGACACAGTCCTTTATAGCGTTCTTGAGTGTACCGCACGAGTTGAATAACTTCCTTTTTATATGGTTTATTAAGGTACCAAACACATGAAAATCGCAGGGTGACGTGTCCGGGTTGTAGGGCTTCTTCAACTTGAACTTGTCTAGTTCTGAGTGTATGACCTTACATATGTTTGGAAGCACGGTATCATGGAACAGAACCACATCCTCCCTGGTCTTTTGTTCTTGATGGACCTGCATAATCTTTGGAGTGTCTCACAGTACACATCAGCGATAATATTTCTTCTGTACTCGAGGAATACAACAAAAAGCAAACCTTGGACTTCAAAAAAGACGGTGAGCAGTCCCTTACCTGCTGATGCCATAGCTTAAAACTTTTTAGGGAGAGAAGACGAAGTATGTTTCCAATTCATGCTGTCCTGCTTTGTTTCTGACTCATAGTGACCAGCTCTCATTATCAGTGGCAATCCGATCCAGGAAAGTGGGGCCTTCATGATACCGAAACAGATGTTAAAATTTACCCCATACACTGTTCCTTGTGCTGGTCGGTCAGCTGCTTCAGAATCCGCTGCACGCACACGTTTCGATAACGTAACCTGTGTTAAACAATTCTCCATACTGTTCCAAAGTTGACATACACCTTCACCACCAACAATCGTAAAGTAACAAGCCGATCACTTCTCACTAGGTCGTCCATCATGACAATTAGGCCTGCCCTGATGACTGTGTTTGACAGCTCTGTCCTCAGATCATCAACCAAACTATTACGGTCTGCAAAAAAAACGGACACTGAATTTTCTTACTGACTTGTTTAAAACACAGTCTTCCCCGAATACGGTAACTATCCGGCAATGAATAGCTGTCAGGGTAACAACTTCCGCCGTCAAAAATCGGATAACACCGCGCAACTCCTCAATTGTCGAATTTTGCCATGTGACAGCCATTCTGTCTTTACGTGCACTGCCACATCAATCGGACACCGGTCTTTATAATAGCCTTTGCTCTCTCCTGCACATGCGGACGCCAGCGCATGCTTCGATTTACACCGGGGACTATAATCACATTCCTAGATACTCTCTACGTTTTCCCATAGCTGCACAGGCAAATACGCTAATGGTTACATTATTATGACGTTTCGAACATCCCTTGTAGCATACCAATGCTGTATGACATTGATTAATATTCCCAATATTGTACAACATTGTGGGATATTAATATCATATAATACACAATATTGTTCAATATTAAGCAACAAGCTGTGCTACCTGGGTTATATTTATTTTGGTCCTGTGGATAACATATACTGAAGCAATTAAGCAATAACATGTAACATAAAAAACATTTTTTTAATCAATTCCTACTTTGGATATTAGGAAAATTTTATTTTAGTTACTTTTTAATAAATACTTTTAATTGTTGTTCTCAGGTTCCACTTTACAATGGAAGGAGGGGTGCTGTAGCTTCTGAAGGCATGAATCCTTGGGCACCCGAATAACAATCACATTTGGCTCAGTACCCCCAGTGGTATAACTCCTGACATGCAGAACTTAGCGACCAGCTGCGAACTCGCAGCACAAAGGTTGAGAATCCAACACCCTACCAACCAGGCTATCCCGACCAAACAATTACAGCCACTGTAAAGAGCTATTATAAAGGCGAGAGAGCCAGTTTTTAATTAATTAATAAAAAATGAATGAATTAATATTCGAAAAAACTTTATTAACATCAAGTGCCATCCACTATAAGTTAATATTTTTTTTCTTTAACTTGATTGGATGAATATATATTTTATTAACGATTGAAAATTTTAACATTATATTATATAATTAATATATATATATATATATATATATATATATAATAATAATAGGAATTAAAAAATAACCTAGAAATAATTTTTTAAAGAATTTTTAGCTTTGATTTCGAATTACCCAAAATAAACTAATTTATTGAATTATAGATTATATTTTAACACAATAGAAAATTCAAGAGACCAAGGAAAGCTTGACTAAAAATATTAGAATTACGCAACTCTGCAGTATTAATAATTATAAATTAGACAAAAGTTCATGTTGTCAAACCTCTTATGATTACATTGGGATTCGATTACGACGATTCAGAAATAAGTTGTTTAAGAATTTTCGTTTTGATGCATTCGACAAAATTTTAAAGATTTATTTCTAAAATGTGGAATTTTAAAGATGCGCCATCATTTGTTTTATTCAGCTTTCAAAATTTGTTAAGATAAGATTAGGTTGCATAAAAAGTCTTTTTATGTCAAACTATTACGCAGAACACAAGACCTGACATCTAGCGACTAATATTAGAATATAAAATGATTTGATTTTGAACTACAAAGGGGATTAGAAAGCATAAGATAAAAATAACTAAAAACTAAAATAAAAATAATGGTCTTAGCTTTCGTATTCCAAAAAGGTTTTGGACCAGGAATTTATTATATTTGGGAAAAGTTTCCTATGAAGTAACTAACTTTTCTTTTTTCCTTTTTGTAGAGAGTTTTCTCTTTTCGCTTCAATCTTTTGACAGTGACGTAAAGAAAAGAAGGAATGCCACTCTTTTTTTTTTTAAAAAAAAAAAAACTTTCTAACGGGAATGACATTATCGTTGCCATAGTTACAGCAAATATTTTTATCCAATATTTCTCTGGAGATATTCTGACAGCACTATAATCGTTTGCTGGATAATAATATAATAATAATACGTAAATATATCGTTGGGTTTTTTTTGTTGGTGAATGGGGCATGAACAAATGGAACTAAGAATGCAAATGCGATTTTTTATATGATTGATAGAATTCCTTAATATTATTTAGAATTTTTAGTTGAAATAGAATATAATTTTTAAGTTTCACTAGAAGGGAGTCGTACCTAGTCCTAGAATCCAACCTATCGAAACAATAATTACAGGAAAAAAAACTGAATTCGGGATGGAATGTTTTTTCAATAGTTTTGCAACAAGATATATATATATATATATATATATATATATATATATATATATATATAAACTCTTAATTTTAATCTTAATTAATTTCCAAAGCTCTATGTTGATTTAGCCCATAGTAATATTATTCTAAAATGTTCTCTTATTTCCTGATCCCTTCCACTTGTTCTAGTTAATTAATTCAACAGAAGCTTAGTAAAATTGTTGAATCAGCTAAAAGACGGGATTCCCACGCTCTGTGCAAGAGGATGAAAATTGCTGACTTAAACAAAATAACTTTAAAAAGATCCCTGTGTTTCCCTTGCCTCTTATGTGTGTGTCATGGAAATCCCCATCGAAATCTGATTTTATAAGCTCTATAAAAAATATTTTCCCTGTTCAAATTTAACGGTATATAAGACCAGGGATAATTATTTCCCTCCCTTTTTTACGCTTCTGACTTTCTGCCGCGTTGTGAGCGGACGCGCCTTGTCCGTCAGCTTGTACTTAATGCCTGCTTCCCGTGATGGAACAAAACGAACTTAAAAAGTCAACCTGTCTTCTCCATGATTTCGGCCACGACTCTGCTATCTGCTCTCAAGTTAAAAGCTTTACATTATATATATAGATAGATGGAGAGTGATATCTAATAGTAGGAATTGAATGAAAAAGATACTTTAACCAATATATAGTACGATAATAAAATAATACAATTTGGTAAAATTAAAAATTATGAAAAATTTTTTTTACTTATAAAAAATTTATTAAAAAAAATTTTAGACAAAAATTTGCCAGTGAAAAGTTTTTGTACAAAATTAAAAGGATCGCTGATATCGTAAGTTAAGTTGAATAACATCGTTAAAATTAGACCAATGAACCGCATACTTAAATTTTTAATTATATACAAGTTGTTCATTAATTATTGTCGGGGTTTCCGCAACTCCTAACTTTCGAATAAAAATTATTACGCAAAAACTGATTACATATTCGTAAATTACAACTGAAAGAATTTCACGGGACAACAATGCGATCTTAGCACATTTGCTGTCTGGGTAATTATGACGTCATAAATAAAAATGGTAATCGTGCAAGAAAAGGCAATGCGTGTATTGTGGTTTTCCGAAACTAAATCAGTCATAACTACTCAGCGTCACTTCAGGACCACTTACAAGAAACATCCTCCTTCGGATAATTCTGTCAGACGCTGGTTAACAGAACTGCAGGAAACTGGTAGCGTTTGACATCGAAGGGGAGTGTGAAGACTGAGCACTTCGCGGGAAAATGTTGATCGCATTCAAGAAACGTTTACTCGTAGTTCACAAAAGTCAACGAGATAATGAGCTGTGCAGTTACATATGCCGCTTACGACAATATGGAACGTTCTTCAAAACCGTCTTTAGCTGAATGCCTACAAAGTGCAAATTGTGCAAGCTTTAATATAAGCTTTTAATAAGCTTTTTGTGCACTTTAATATCATTAATAAAATTCTTTGAGTAGTAATTTACGAATACGTATTCGGGTTTTTCAAAATATTTTTTTATTTGAAAGTTATGAGGCACGGAAACCCCGGCAATAATTAATGGACACACTGTATATTAACATATATTAAAATATTTCATTGTTAATATGACAACAAAAAAGGTTTAAATTGTTAGTGGAAAAAATGTTAATAAGTAAATGCCTCTTGTCCATATACACATAAAAAAAATGTTTTAATCCTATGATCTTATTTTGCGTTAAAAACAGAATTTTATTTTAACAGTTAATAGCATTTAATGTAAAAGCTATTTACTTTCATTAATCATATTAGCTTATAATTCTTGAAGAACAGATAAAAATAAGCAGTTTGAATTGAAATTACAGCTTTCTTAATTATACGTAATAAATGTGTTTCTCTCCTTGTGTTGATGATTAAAAATCATTACTATAATGTCGTAGGAATGGTATTTGTTAGACAGATACACTCACACAATAAACAAAGTGCATTTAAAACAATTAAAATAAGCTAACAACAATGTCTGGAAAATTCACTGTATCATGGATATGAATTAATGTCTAAGCGATTTAATCGGAATTAAATATAAATAATATATTTGGTTACCAAAGGCAACTAGTTGGAAGTGACTGAAAATAACAATTATGAAAATTATATAAAAAACATAAATTATTCAGAAAATATTTTTCATTTACAGTTCTGATCACGTCACACTGTATATAATTCAAATACAATATTAGTATGAAACCCTGAATAAAATACTTGCAGAGTTCTGACATTAAAATCACCTCTGTTGAAGAATTTTCTTCCCAAAATATGCGCGATATCTGTTCTAAAATCTTTTCCCTTCACTTGAGCAGAACTTCTCACTCAATGCAAAACACTGCTTCCAAAATCGCATTACGTTTTCTCTGTCCTCTAAATGCTGCAGAGAAAAACCATTTTCATCACTTCCAGAACTGTATCTGTCCTCCATTTAGTCTCGCAATCGGCCCTCCGATCTGATAATTACAATGGCGTCTCCTCTGTTAATTGGCGTCGGGCCAGCGGCATTGCATTAGCTATGAAAATGACTTCCCAGCGTTTACTCACGGGGAAATGTTCCACTGCTTTTTATTCAATTATACGACACGATAAGAGATGGTTTGCGATGTAGTTAACAAGGAATTCCGTAACGAGAATAGTTACTTTGCTTTTATCTTCTTTTGTGTACAAGTATTTAGTGCCCTTGAGCACATTTTGAGTTTAAGAGCATTTTATTTGTATGTGTAATGATTAATGAGTTTTTAATAGCTAGAAAGCCCGTTAAATAAAAAAGCAATTAAATAGAAAGACGAGGCATTTCTATCGATTTCATTTGAATATACCATTTGGTTTTGAGAAGAAAAACAAATTTGCATTTCCATGCGAAGCAAAAAAAAATTTCTTTTATTCTCAGTATGAGAATATTTTGAGTCTTAGAAAGAGGAAAAAACCCGGATGAATTCATTAAAATTTGGGAAAGAATAATAAAAAATACAAAACATAAGTGAATGGAATAATGAATAAATGAAAAAAAAACTTTTAAAAAATGCTGCATGGATTAGTTTAAAAATTATAAAAGAGAAAAAGAACTTTCTTTTATCGGGAGAGGTTGAAATGGAATTGAATTAAAAAAAGTTTGAATGATTCTTGAGTTGAATGTAATTTCAAGCACTTCAACTTAAACCATTGATTTTGCATGACCTTGATCATACATGGAGGTTGCACTTTTTTGCAATGGTAAATGGCACTTGAACATCTATTTAAGCTGAGCTAGTTGCTCATAAGATAGAAAGTATTAAAATATGATGTAGTCTAGGCCTACTCTTAGTTACTAATCTCTAAACTATTAAAGATAAGCATGTGCAATTATCCGAATACGTACCTTGGGAAATTGTTGATTAATGTCTTACAAAAAACTAAATTTTTACATTGCTCCCCAATCAGAAGAATTATATTCAATGACATTTCTTATATACCATAGCATTTTAAGGGGAAAAGATATTCTACGATCAATACAAAAATTTTATTTATGCTATGCACAGTAAAAATCAATCTTTTCACGTTAATTTCTTCAATGCAAAACTATGATTAAGATTCCGTTGATATAAATAAGAAGCTATTAGACAAATTGTCCTTCTGAAAGAAAGAAAGAAAGAGAGAGAGAGAGGGAGGGAGGGAGAAAGAGAGAGAGAGAAAGAGAGAGAGAGAGAGAGAGTAAGCTAATAGTAAGAATTGAGTAAAACTATTATTTACTGAGCTTTGTTTAAATTCACATAAATTATGAATATGTTGTTCTAAAGTTATTGAAGGCATTCGCTTTCCCTTACCATTCTTTTCAACACCGCAAGAAATAAGAATCATAATAATGCGTCAGAAATTTTGAAATCGAAGAATATGCTTGTTTCATATTACCTCCCAACACGAGTAAATAGTTTCATATCTACTGTTTCCATTTGTTCTGGAGTGAAATACGCTTCTCGCGGCTTGACAGGTTGGCGTGCAAAAGGAACGTCAATCACGTTCTGGGCGGTAAAATGTGCGCTCTTAAAAGGTTCCTCTTACCTTCATTGCATAAATTAAGAGGCTTGCTCCCCAAAGTGGACCGACAACTCTGTAGACCCACTCAAATATTGACATTAAAATGGGCACAAGAATTACTCTACTACTGTTCTGAAACATCACTTCGTTACAATTAATGGAATCCAGTTCTCTTTATTCAGATTTCCAAAAAGATAAAATAGAGACATTGACAGCGTGGAGAGTTTAATCTTTGATCTGCCTGCTTCTGCAAGAATTGGACTTAAACCAACAGTCTCCGGAAATACTTCTTTTTGTTATGGTAATTCAATGAAGAAATTTATATTTTTTATCTCTTTTTTGCTGTTCACTGGTATGTGATTTGAAAGTAGATTGAGATAAGCAGACTGTTTAATATATCATTTTTTATTAAAGTACATTATTTAGAGATTATTGCAGCCCTAGAGTTGCTTTATAATGGGACGTTAAAATAACTAAACTACAGATTATGGTGGACCATGCCGTTTGTATGAAATTGCATTCATAAAACAATTTATTTGGCATTAAATAATTTTATTATGATAGAAAATCATAATTTTCTGATAATATATCATAATTCAAATTTTAAAAAAGTGATATACAGAATAATTTATTTACACTACCACAACTCTAAATAACTTGAAAATTAAATTTCATTTATTACGTATGGAACTGCTTCACTATTAATTTGAACTCTTCAAAATGAGATAATCAAGTGTTATTGAAGCAAAAGAAATAAAACTTAAACCCATTTAAATTCAGGCTACGGTGAGGAGACATTTTATATCTGTATAATTAGAGAATATTAGATCACCCAAATCAACCGAGGTCTGTATTTTTAAATTCACTGAAAAATTAATTCATTGGGTAGAGAGCACAGGTGATCAGAAATTGATTAGATTCTGTCATGCGTTTTTAACAAAGGGATTTAGGTATAATGGATGTTAAGTGTATCTGATATACACAAAAATCTGTTTATACCGTCCAGCTGTAGGATTTGAAAGGAGCGTATTTCATAGAATCATCAATATTTACACCGTCCATCTAAGTATACGGAATTAAATATAAATACGAATACAAAAAACAAATGATAATCTATACAAAATACTTAAATACAGTGAATATAAAGTAAATACAAGCACAAAAAATAATACAATATAATGAAATCTTCGATTGTAGTTATCATTAAGAACATTATTATTTCTTTTAATTTAGTTTAGTCATTAATCCATTTAAACCGCTTTGAAACAATCACGAGATTTCTCTCCCAGTCTATTCCTCTGCTATATATATATATATATATATATATATATATATATATATATATATATATATATAAATTTTTAAACTTTTACTTTCAGCTTTTCTAGCTGGCAAACAAAGTTTTGGAGTTCGATTTTGAGATGAAATAACAACTATGATGTCAGTTTTTCGTCAGCCTTTTAAAAACACATCTGATTTCAAAAAAGCATACTTAATACTAATAATTCAATACTGGTAAAAGCAGGTAACATATTTTTTGCCCATAAATTTCGAAGACATCAAAACTTCCTAACCTCAACAGCATCATGTTCTCACATGATAATAATCCTCCACCAAAAAAGTCATTTATTTACGTTGTTGGAGAAACCTTATCAGCAGCTTTAAGACATTCTAAAATACATCTTTAGAATCTAGAAGTTCCCGGCATTATGAAAACGTTTAGAAGGAAGCAACATTCACAGAAATCTCGCGTATTTTAACATTTTTTAAAGAAGAATGGGATATGGTTAATGACACCCTTATGGATTTTATAGCAGACTTAAAAGGGTCATTCACAATCACTTCAAGCAATTTCATAATTTTGTCAATATATTTATTGCACTATATTATATAATACATTCACGGGCATTCACGAGCATAATGACAACTCCAACAACACTAGACGAACAACTATTGAAATGCAATTTACGTCTTCTCCTCTTAATTCAAGTCTTTCACATATATTCAGTGAGCACTTTTTTCACATAACTGGCCGAAAATGAAACAATAAAAAGGATAGAGTAACGCCTAAGATCAATATTTGTGAATAATGTCAGAGTGTCTTTTGTGTGGTACTCTAAAAATAGAAATCTGTGCACTAATGGCAATCACTGAATTTTCTTATGTCTACAATTCTATGTTGGAATGAGAGGAATGATATATTTCTAGAAAATAAGGGAAAAGGCTTTTGAGAGAAGGGGGGCTCTCGCTGATTTAAGTAAAAGAAAAAAAGGAATATTCTGTGAGAAAAAGGAAAATTATTTCTGTATATGTCTTCAATATACCACATGAACTGCATTCCTACCTACTCAAAAAATAATTTTTTCATCTAGTTAAATAAAAGTATTATTATATTTGATTCGTAACATCCACAGCCTCATGAAAAATTCAGTATCATTCTACAATAATTCAATTTAGTTTACACCCGAACATATTTTTGCAGCAATAAAACATATTCAGGAATAAGGAACAAAATGCTTGAAATCTAATAAACGAAAACATACATTACCAATACAAAATTTCAGGCAGAATGGAAGATATTTTACGCGAAGTCTGCTTTAACAGTATTATGCCGAAAGAATGAGGCTGAATATGTCCGGTATTTTCGATTATAGGATGTTATCAGAGCTGCAGGCGCATTAGAAGACGCGGAGAATGTTCCGAACGCATTTAATCTACTATAGCTGATTATTGGCATTTGCGGTAATACTTTGGGCAATAGAGTATCATGTTTAGTGGAATAGTTGGGCGGAAATTTGTTCTTGGCTCCTAGATAGGAGAAGTCCATAGAAGACTTGGAAACAACTCATTATATTATCACCATTTTTCCCTCTAAATCATGTGATTTATCTGATTGATTGGAAAATAATAATTTTTTTGAGATTAAACGGTAATTACGTATTAAACCGTCGATCTTTATCGCCAAATTGGAAAGCGTCACCAATGAGTTGCTAAACCGCCAATAATAGCAAAAAACTGTCATTATTTAAAAAAAATGTTCAAACCTTAACTGTCGTCTGCCATTTTCTTGGTTTAGTTGGTGTCGATGGTTTATCGCCAAATTTGAATCCGTCGCCAATGATTTACTAAACCACTGACGACCGTTGGCGTTGACGGTCTAATACCCAAATACCAATTAAACTGTAATATCCTAGATTTACTGTTATTTTTAGCATGTAAGCAATATCCTTCATTTGCAATTAAGTCAAATCATTTATCGTCACAATCTCATTTCAGGTTTAAATACTGTGATAGCCGGCTTGCCGGCATAGAGGTAGCGCGTCTTCCTCGTGTTCTGGAAGTCCCGGGTTCGAGTCCCGGTTCGGGCATGGCTGTTCTTCTGTGTGCTATCTGTGAGATGTGTGACTGCGTCCCCCTGTAAAAAGAGGTTGTGCAAGCGAATGTGGTGAGTGTGTTGCTAAGTCGTACTCTTGGCCCTTGTTGGCGCTACTCAAATACAAGAGACGCTTCATTCGGCTAAAATCTGCTGCTGGGCTCAGCAGCGGGCTTGTCCATGGCAAGTGCCATTTGACACAACAACAACAACAACATACTGTGATAACCTCATTCTTTTTCTTTTTTAAAAGAAGCACATAGGATTTTAAAGTAAATTTACCCAGTGCATTTATTAATTATCGAATGATACTAAATATTAAGCTATTTAAGTTCCATCTTTATTTAGTTATATTTATCTAAAACACGTTTGTGTGGAATTTTTTTTATTAAAATTAAAACTATATGCACGGATAAATTGAGCGCGACAAATAAATATTAAAAGAAATTTTTTGAGAAGTTTTGTCGACTTCAGTAAAAATCATTGTATAGTTTAAATTTTTAATTGAATAAAAAACAACCAATATTTAATTACTATATATAATCTTTGAGTTTGTCTTTTTATATGGTGCCAACAATTATATTTATACAGTGTTAGCAATTAAAGTAAATAAAAATCCAGTTAAAAAAATCAATTTTAAAAGTTTTCTAAATTTTTTTCTATATTGCAAATGTTTGCCGTAAATAAAAATGAGATAAAGAGTAATCTCTCTCTTTTGCTCTCTCTATGTCAAAAATATTCCTTAAATTAACAGCAGTTATATAAAAGTAGAACAAAACAAAATAAGCATCGACGAAGCAATCAATAGAATGATATAAAAAATCATTGAATTCATCAATTCTTATTTTAAAATTAGTAATTGAGATCAAACAGTAACAGTAAGAACAGTAATATTATTCGTTATAATATTATGTGAATGCATAATTTTTTTCTGTTTATAATGTATTTACTATTTTATATCACCGTCTTTCGATTTACTAAGTATGGTTGTACATTGTTCGAAAAGTGTATTTTAAGTAATAGAGAAAACTATTTTATCAATGGTTTTTATTTCCTTTTATTCAATGTGCTCATGTTTGTAAAAATGCAACTCGGCACTTGATTTTTCATTCATTTCCCGACATGCTAGAAATCTACAATCTTGTTAAGTAACGCGTTCCTGAAGAAAATACAAAATTTGATATCTATAGAACTTGACTATCATTTAATTGAATAATTTCAATTAGAATTTCCTCCCAAATTTTCCAGCAAATTTGGGGAAAAATGATTTTAAAAGATTATAATATTCATAGTTATGAAAAGTTTCTATTATAAAATAAATATATATTTTAGAAACTAGCTTTTACCCGCGACTTCGTACGCATGGAAAAGCGCACATCTGAACTAAAAACAATTGATTTACGGTGAAAAAATCCTCGTTATCTGAAATAACCCCCCCCCCCCCCCCGTAAATCAAGACCATATTTCTTTAAAAGCAAGTCAAGTTTATTTTATTTATCACTTGAGATACAACCGAATTATTCACATATTTTTATAACATTTTATTAAAATGGAAACACATTTGTGAACAATTACAATACACTACACATGCGTTAAATTTTAACGTCAATTGGGACAACACAAATGCGGAAATTTTATATACCAGTTGGGGGAACACGATCCAGCTTAGAAATTTTTAATTTCCTTTATTCTGTTTTATTTTAATTCAAAAGTACTTCAAAAGGAATCCGAAAAAATCGATTAATTACCAATGTTGAATTTTAAATGCATCAAACACTAAGAAAATAAACTGAACAGTTTTAAATAACTGGTCTAAAACATGTTAAGCCTAACGTAATTAGCGTGGGAAAAAACAAGCTGAAGACTTACTCATTTGGTTTTGCGAAAACGAAGATTTTTGGCAGGAAAGTAATAAAAGTGTTGTTTTTACTATTTTCTTCGCAATTTTTCCATGTTTTCTCTCTATAAGAAAGTTTTTCGAATCTTAACGAAAATATTACAAAAAATCAATTGAATTGTTCGAGCCAAGTTCAAGTTTTTCGCTTTTCAACACATTTGATTCATTTTTATTTGTATAGATTACAGGATATAAATAAAAATAGAAAAGGTTTTAGAAACTAGTTAAAATATAATTTTTAGTAAAAAAAATAACCATAAAAGCAAAAATTAATAATAAAAGTATTAAATGCTGAAAACAATAACGAAAGAAGCTAAAATAATTATATAATACACGGTTTGTAAGAAAGAAAATTCTTAATCTTTCATTTAAAAAAAACTAACAAATAATAAATGATTAAATTTATATTTTTTCTCTAGAATTATTCCAATAAGTTTTTCAATCAATAAAATTTTCAATTTTATTTTAACGTTCAAATTTTTTTAAAAAATATTATTTCCTAAATTTTTTTTCCATTATTATAACAAAAATTAGACAATTTATAATTTCTATTTTTTCACTTTTAAATAAACTTTGATTTAGGGAAAAAATGGCAGTTTTAGTTTGTTTTTATTTATAAGGCAGTAGCTCCTTAAAAATAACTCATATTTATTATATATTTATAAAACGGAGACATATGCAAAATAATAAAAAAAGGCCTTAATTTCTAAGTAATGAAAAATAATTTTTGTTGTTAGGGAGCCATGGACACGTATTAAATATTTTAAATTACAGCTTCGATTAAATTGTCCACAATTCCCCCTTATCATCCCAATATTTGGCCATCTATTTATTGAAATACAAAAGACTCCAGATTACTACATTTTTACTATTTAGCCGTACTTAAATATGTCAAAAATGCATGGAAATTTAGTAATTACTTTCATCACCTTTCAAACTCATTTACTATTACATTTTTAAGTTCATAAAACTATCGTATGTCATTTTTATTCAGCTGGCTCGAAGGATATTATCGAAATTTCATGGATCTCAGATGTAATATGCTACAAATAATCGTAACGATTAATGGAAGCAAATTACGTTTATGTTGGAGTTAATTACCTATTTTATCGAACCTAAAATGTATAAATAGATGTTAAATAAAGAAGAGAAATTTGAAAAGATTAACGAATGTTTGCCATTAAAAGCCATTAAACGAATGTTTGTTTTTTGCCTAGCTTCATTCTTTGAATTAAACAAATGGAGAGTTAAAATTTGAAAGTTTTATAAACCATAGATTGATTTTCTTTTTGAAACAATTTAAGGTCCAGTTGAATTTGGCATTTTGCCATAAAAAATGAAAGCTTTTTTTTTTTGATAAACTGGAACTCGATATTTTATCAAGAGGACCCGGGACCGACATTTTTTTCTATAATTTTTAACAAAATTATCAATTTTTGTGATAGACAGATGTTAATTGCATAGAAGCTGAAATTTATGAAATGTTTTTCACATTAAAAAGTTAAAAATTTAAATATTTTATTTTTTTTAAAAAATTAGTATAAAAAATTATCTTTAGCAATTTTCAAAATATTTTCTCCAAATTTTTTATAGGGATATTACAATATATTTAACAAAAAGAGGGATTCATTTTTTGATATCTATATTAGTATCTATATTAGCTTTTTGATATCTATATTAGCTCTGACCGAATTATTTATTAAAACAGATAGATAATTTTCAATACCTTTTTAAGGTTTAGAAATAGAATGCAGCAACTATTAAAAATTTAATGTTTTTTAATCGAAAATTAGTA
Source organism: Argiope argentata (assembly GCA_026289955.1). Classification (NCBI taxonomy): domain Eukaryota; kingdom Metazoa; phylum Arthropoda; class Arachnida; order Araneae; family Araneidae; genus Argiope; species Argiope argentata. Next base: position 21,056,242 of record JAOUZG010026641.1, on the reverse strand, counting down.
GAATTTAAAAAGTAATTAAAGGCTTCGAATGGGGTTTGGAAAGTGAAAAAAAATTGGTTTGTGAGTTTTTAAAATCATATATGAGAAAACAAATAAAAAAGGGAAAGGGAATCATAAAATTTTATTGTTACGCTCAAACATAATTTGGAGTTGCATATTTGGAATTTAAAAACTAATTTTACTTTAATTTTACATAGAATAACTGTTTTAACTTTGCTTAGAATAATTCGGCTGATGGTCTAATTTTAATATTTTTTTTAACATTTCTATTTCTTTAAAAATTCAATGCAATGTTTATAAAAAATAAACGACAAAAAGAATTCTATTTTTTGTTAAAATTATTTCTTTATCCTTGTACATTAAAAATAATTCAGATTATTCAAATTTGGTAAAAGAATCAAAGTTTCACTAAAGCTCTTCAATAATTTGTCATCAAAACTTGTCGTGCTCAATATAAAATTTTACATAAAAGTATATATTTTATAGGAATGACTTATCGGATACGATAAATTTCCAATAGGAAAAAATTCTCCAGTTCGTGATACTTGAAGTTCAGAGACTGGTGTGCATACTCAACGCCTATCTACAAATGAGACGTTCAAATTGATTCTAGAATACACTATTTAATAAAAAATATTTAAAATTGATTTAGAATCTTTAGAAAAAAAGTATTTTGATACTTAAAAAGCTTACTTTGTAATAATAATATGTTTGAATATTAATAAATATTTAAAAGTTTATACATCAATATAAATTAATAACAATCAGACAAAAAACCTAACGCAATCAAATATTTAAAATTCGATTTAAAAGTCTGTTTGTATGAAAGCAAATCCTCTTGCCATGTTTAATTTATTAATTCTGAAGTCTTCACGAAGAATTTCAGCTTACGGCAACGGTTTATGAATATTTCAATTGCATTACCTATTAAATAATTCTAAAATATAATGCATTATTTTGAGGATCATATTTTACTAATTTTGATTTACAACAAAATTTGATATGTATTTTTCATAAGAGATTCTTATTACAAAAACAATTTTAAAACAGAAATTTATAAAAGTCTTAAGGGAACCAAATTGTTAAAAAAAAGAATTTTCCTAATTTGTAAATTATTTTTTGTTTTATTTCTGATCGGAATCATTGCTATTATAATAAAATAAAAAATTCTTATTATTATTAGTTACTACTATTAGGATTTATATCTTCGACTGTTTAGTTGAATAAGTCATGTGTTTTGATAATATAACTAATTTTTAAAAGTTTAATTTTGCTTTTTTATATTCCTTCGGAATACGAAAATGTATATTACTCATAAAAAATCAAAATTTTATTTTAAAAAAAGAACTCTTTTTCCGCTATAGGAATTCAAACTATTATATTTACTTAATGTTACTTTGCTAAAATTGTTTTCTAAATCCATTTTAAGGAAAACAAAATTTACATTAATTTAATTACTCAGTATCTATCGATTATTGAAAATAAATTTATTTAATCTAGTTCAAAAACAGTTGAATGAAAATTAAACAAATGTTAGAATTAATATATAAACGCTCTTTTATTTTAGCAACTTACAAGATAAAATAGTCTTCTTTATACTGAACGAATGATTTTGCCGTATTTCACACAAATTCTATTTTTATTACCACACACAGGCGTCTAAAGCGGGTTAACTTTAGTTATCAAGAAATTCGTCTTCATATAAACCTTTCATTGATAAAAGCAATTTTTATCGTCAATCAAAAACTGAATGAAACAGGGATTGAATGAATCAGATCAGAAAAAGTTAAATTAAATCTATAATCGCAAATTTCAAGTTATCATGTGAGAACTTTATTATTTTTTGTCATTATTTATCTTAATTAATTTAGGTCATTAACCATATATATATATATATATATATATATATATATATATATATATATAATGATGATCTCTTTTAAACTTTCATTTTGAATTTTTCTAGATTGCTAACAAAGTATTGAAGCTCGACCAATTTTGAGATGAAGTAACAGCTATGATGTCATAATTCTTCTTCGGCATTTTAAAAACGCATCTTCTGTCAAAGAAGCACGCTTAATGATAAAGCAATGCTGGTAAAAGCAAGTCAACCTTTTGAAAATGCATCTGCTTTCAAAGAAGCACGCATAATAATATATCAATACTGGTAAAAGCAGGTAAAAGTATTTTTTCCCGTAAATTTCGGAGACATCATTATCACAGTTTTTCGTTAGACCTTTAAACTTATTTACAGTTAAAGAAGCATACGTAATAATAAAGAAATACTGGTAAACGCAAGCCAAACTTTTAGAAATGCAGTCCAACCTTTTAAAAAAGCTTCTTTTCAAAGAAGCATTTGTAATAATTATGCAATGCTGGTAAAAGCAGGTAAAAATATATTTAGAACGTAAATTTCGGAGATATCAAAACCTCCTAAACAAAAGAACGTCACGTTCTCACACGATAATAAACAAATGAATCCTAAAACACAATCATTCTATGTATTTCGGACTACAGCTCTGTTTTTCCTCATTTGTTTATATTTAATCTAAATTCTGAATGTCTAAATCTTTTTCATTCTGGATCCTTCTTGCTTATAACCAAAAATTAGATTTATTCAATAAAATATAGTTATAAATTAAATTTCTTTGATAAAATAAAGTGAATACTAGTTATTTTCGATAAAATATGCATGAAAACTAACTTTTAAAAATAAAATATGTATGAAAACTATCTATTTTTAAGATTTTTTTATGAAAAATGACACCATTCTTTGTCGTTACATTTAACAGAATCATTTTGTCACAGAAGTGTGTGTTTTTTCTAACTATCAACTAGAACAAGCTTCTGATTTCATTTAATCTTTTGCATTTTTCAGATTGTCAAAATTTTTCTCTCTTAAACCTTACTTCATTTCTTATTCCGACATGCATTAATCCAGTGGAATATTTTTTTTCTCGAGCAAAAAGCACCGAAGAACAAAAGTGAGTAAGCCAGAAAAGGTGGAAGGAAAGAAATTCTAGACGAATTTCCAAGAAATGCATAGTTCAAAGAGCATGAAAATTGAAAAAAGGAGTAGGAGTTCTTTCCTTTTTCTTAGAATATATATGTATAGATAAAACCCTGGTATTTTTTGATAAAAAAAATCTCCAGTAGAAAAGAATGCGGGCTGTTTGCGTTTGTGAGAAAATTATAAAGAAGAGTCTATCAAATTTTTTTCTTTTTTGATGCTCGAAGTGCATGTTTCGATCACGCCAACCGATTGGGGCAGTTGTTAATTTCACATTCGAGAAATTCCTTCTTGGAAAATCTTATTTTCTTCCAGACTGCTGCTATTATTCTCAAAGATAAATCTTTGCAAGTAAAGACAAGAAAATACGCTTAATCTATGAGAGTGAAGGAAAAATAGAAGGTTATGTTTCTGTTATGCGTGCTTGAAAGGAAATTTATTCAGGAATCTTTTTATGCTTAGTTACTTAAATTTGTCTACTACAGCGGAAACTATTTATAGTATGATGCATAGATTCATAAGTTTTTGCTACTTGCGAATTAACATAAGAGCAAAATTCTTGGACGCTTGAT
>JAOUZG010026641.1:21036537-21052650 GCA_026289955.1 Argiope argentata | reverse complement strand
TAGGGCCAAGAATACGACTTAGCTACTCACACGTCACAACCCTTTTTTAAGGGGCGAACTTCATTCATTCATCTCAGATCGTAATTTAGACCTGGAACAGAGAACGATCACCTCTGACCCAGTACCACCTGGGGTATTACTCTCGACATGGAGGACTTTGCGACCACGAACAGATTTAACGAGTGCCAGCCACCACACACTCGGGGAATCTTTCGGCCTGTGAGTTTCGAACTCGCAACCTAAGGAGTACGAGTCCAACGTTCTACCAACCAGGCCATTCCGGTATCTATTCGTAACTATACATAAATAAAAGCTCGCAGTAGCCAGATGATAAAGTTTCAGCTTCATAAACAGAGAATTTCAGGTTGGAGACCTGATTCAACTAAAGAACCACAATATAAGCGGGTCTGGTGCATGTAAATCCTTCGGTTTCAAACGTCCTCCCAATAGTGTGGTGTTGAAGTTTGGAAAGGGGGTACATGCTCAGGTGTCATTCTCGTTATCTCACCGGGATTCAAAACTACGAGATCCCTTCTCAAATTGCTCCAGAATTGCTTTAAAATAGGACGTTAATAAAACTAAAACTACTTAAGTAAATGTAAGGATTCCATTTAGTGTTCAGGAAGCTGAGAAATACTTAGAGATTTATTACAATTCCTAAAATTTAATGGGATTACATATATTATTTTCCAAATTTTATAATAATTGTTTAATAAGAATACGAAAAGCATGTAGCGCTTTCGAAATGACTTGTCAGACATGACTTGTAAATGTGAAAGACTGATTTATAAGCTTTTAAAGGAAACAATTTTATTTTCGTATGAATTTTAATGCATTTTTAAAAATATTTTTAAGATGATATCATATTAATAGAATATTATGACACAATGGTTTCCCTTTTATATTCCAGCATTAATTCAGTGATATTAAACTTATGTTTTATGTTCACATTATGGTTTAAATAATGATTAAAATTTCTTCCAATAATAATATGAAGAGAGACAAATAAAATCAAAGGCTTTTTTTGCGTTTGAACATTATTGTTCAAATTAAAAATTCGAGGATAAATATAATATTTATTAGATGTTTGTACATATCCTTTATTTTATTTTTTGTGTTTTCTTTTTTCATTATTATTTCTGTTCTCGTCCTTAATTTTTCTTTTGTATTTTTACAATATTTTTCAGAAATTTGTAATCTCAAATAAACTATAAGTCTGTTTATGTGAACTAACATAAGTCTTCAGTTTCTCTCCAATAGCTAGTTTAATTAGACAAAGCCGCTTCCTATTTAAATTTTAAACAGCTCATTGTATTCAGCTTTCTTTAATTCAATATAAAAATCCCTTATTAAATTTTAACCACTAAATGTGAGACGTCGAACGACAGTCACTTTCATTATATCTTCCACTTCATGCTCATTACACTGTTTAAATAACCAGGTGGTTATAGTTGCAAGGGCATGAAGCGGTGTGTGTGTGTATCTTGCGCCAAGCATAAATGGCAGTGTAAGAGATAACTATAAAAAATTCCTTTCTTAATAAAAAAACAAACGAACAAATGTAAAACACACATAAAATATGATAATGCAATAATAAATGAATAAAAATGTTAAGAATACTGAATCATAAAATGAAAAAAAAAATGATTCAAAAACAGAAGTTAACAGTGCTACAATGTTGTTCAAAATATTTAACATGAATCGAGAAAAAGTGTTACATTTAAGAAAAAAACAACGAATAGTTCCGTCTTCTGTTTTTTTACAACTTATAGTTCCTCTGGCAATATATTTATATCTATATAGTCAAAACTAACAAAACTTTTGGAATGATTTTCAATTTATTTTACCAAAGGAGCTATAATTTATCAAGAAACAAAAGGCTAAACGCGTCTGTTCACTCCAGATCCCAAGAGCAAAGAGACCGAGGCTTTTAAAGAAATTTAGAAAGAAGTTCTGATAGGGATTTCTTTGACATGTAACGACCTATGAAAGGGAATCAAGTATCTTCGAAATGAATACGTAGGTGTTAGATATATTTATCTCATCGTTTATATTTTATATATTTATCTCATCGTTTTTATTTTATATATTTATCTCATCGTTTATATTTTATATATTTATTATATATTTATCTCATCGGACGGTATTTCTCGATTGGTTGTTTTTCTTATAGCGCGTCTTAGAAATAGTTAAATAAAAAGTGGGAATTGGATCAGGAAATAAAGAAAAACTTTAGAATGAAGTAACAAGGACAATTTATGTTAAAATTAGGAAATTAATTAGAATTTTAAATAAAATGAAATTTAAAATAAAATAAAATAAAATAAGAGATATCATTACATATATGTAAATATAATAAAATAAAAAAATGAGTTAAATGAGATAAATCAAATGGGAAATAAATTGAGAGATATAATTACGTGTTTTAAATAATAAATATAAGTAAAATGAGAGATATCCTTACACATATATGTTTATTTGGGTGGTATTTCCTTTAAAGACGATGACTGAAAAAAAAAGCACATGACGAGATCTAAAAGAACTTTTGATTAAACATTTACTCTAAAACCAACCCGACATACATAGTATAATGGTTTTCTCGGATTCGATTATCCTTAAACCCCTTTTCACCCTACATTAAATGCAATTCGAGTAAAAGAAAGAAGAGAATGGAAAGATTCATGATAAATAATAAAGAGGATTACTATTATATAGGCAAAAATGCTTAGTTATATATATATTTATTAAACTTTTGCAACTTTCTGAATTTTTATTGTGTTTCTTTTAATTGAAGAAACCAACACATACATTCGATACCTAGGATTTCTTGACAATAGTTAAAACCAAAACCCACAGTTTAATTCTCAAAATGCCGAATTAAAAAAATCTACATTAAGATATAGCGATTGTAATAATAAATGCTTTAATACTTTCAATTCTTTTGAATTACAACAAATTGTGATTCACAAGATATTTTATAAAAACATCGTATAATCAGATACTGTTATAGTAAAAAAAGAAAACATTAGTCCACTGGCGGAATGCAGCTGAAAATAGATTTTTTTATCTACAGAAATCACAGAATAGATACTTGAAGGATTAAGGCCCTCTTGATGATGATGATGTTGTGTCCGCCTTTTACCACGGGAAGAGGGGTGCAGTAACTTCTGAGGATTTGGACTCCTGAGCACCCGAGGGCAGAAGTCCGACTTCTAGCTCATATGAGGATGAAACACACACCCACACGCTTGCACAGACCGTTTTTACAGGGGGGGGGGGCACATTCACACATCTCCCAGATAGAACACAGAAGAACAATCATACCCTAACCGGGACTCGAACCCGGGACTCCCAGAACACGAGGAAGACGCGCAACCTCGGTACCAGAAAGCCGGCTTAAGACCTTCTTACTTAAAGAATAAGACATCGTAACCAAGTAAAAAATGTCAATGTGCTGGTCATCAGATGTATGTATTTTTGTATGATATTGCATTTCTTTTCCTTCTACAAAAAGTGCATTAGGATTTAAAATATTGTTTTGCATTGGTCGTGTATCAAGCGATAATATAAGATAGCTTCATATTTTATATATTTTTTTAAATTTTCCCTTCGCTCTTTTTTTTTTTAAATCTACGATGTTTTGCACGAGGTTAATAGTAAAAGTTTCAGCTTCAGGATAGAAATGCTTCAGGTTCGAAATATGAATCTACCGAGGAATGGTCTCATGTAAAAGAGCAAGATGCACATCAAATTGGAGAGAGGGTACGTTTTAGATATCCCCGCTGCCATCAAATCACGACTGAAAATTAAGAGGTAATGCCCCAAGTAATATAAGTAACATTTCAAAATAGGAAGTAAATATAATCTGATGTACTGTTTTGTTTTTTATCACTTTTTCACATTTTTTTATCGTGTGAAAATACGTTGTTTTGAATAGGAGGTTTTGATGTCTCTGAAATTTACGGGCAAAAATATTTTTACCTGCTTTTACCGGTATTGCATTTTTATCATGTATGCTTCTTTGAAAGCAGATGCGTTTTTAAAAGGTTGACTTGATTTTACCAGTACACACGCACACACACACACAGAGAGAGAGAGAGATTGAAGTCTCGTGATTGTTCCAAACCGGTTTAAATTGGTTAATGACTTAAATTAACTAAGATAAATAATGACTTCAAAATAAAGTTCTCATATGATAACTTGGAAGTTACAATCGAAGATTTCATTTTCTTTTATTGTTATTTATTTATTTATTTATTTTCAACAATTCAGAGAAGTTTAATTCATGCGATTGGTTAATTTCGGTTATTTACTTTCGCGCATAGTATAATTTTTATTTTATTCATTTTTATATCATATATTTGTTTCCATTCTTAATAATATCTATTAACATTATCAAATCAGAGAGAATCTACAATTCTGGGATAATGAATTTATGATGCATTTTTTATGTGCCCAATACATTTATTGCAATTATTTATGTGTTTTCTTGTTCGTAATACACAATGTATCGCAATCCTTTTGACTTTCACACGAAAAATATTTTTTTTTTTAAAAATTCAACAGTTAGATAAAGTGTGGAATGAGAAAGTAAACAATCTTTTTTTTAAGAAAAGGAAGAAAAATTTCAGAGAAAATCATAAAAACTCAATAAAAATTTTAAGTACCAAAGATTCAAAACATTTTAAAATTACGCATTTAATTTTAAGTAAGAGAAATATTGTATACTAAGGTGATAAAAAGAATTTATTATGTATAAAAGAATATGTACAAAACCCTTTTCATCCAAATAATAATAATAAACAGTGATTATAACATTTTTACTTAATAGGTAAAATGTTATAATAAATAATGCTATAATAAATAATAATAAATGTTATAGTAAATAAATGTTGAATAATGTTAATTTTAATAAATGTTAAATAATGTTAAATAATAATACATGTTATAATAAATAATAAATATTATAACATAATAATGTTATAATAGGTAATATGTTATATAACTTAACACCATATTTCCTAAATGTAACACTATTTAGTTCAAAAACTCTTAAATGATATTTAAATCTAAAAAAAACTGCAGACTACCATAAAGTATATTCCTTTATTAATTACCCTTTTAAATCCATCATTAGTTATAATTTGTAGCATTTTGAGCATTAAAATGAGCCTTTGCCCGCGTTCATGAATAACGATGCATTTAATTACTTTCCGCTGAGCGCTAATTTTCTGGAACGAAGCATTTTACCTACCCTTATGCTCATCTTTTAATTCACCTTTTTAATCTTTTTAATTATGTACTTAATGTAGCGCGGATACAAACTTATCAATGGTAGTAATCCTGCTCTCCAAATCTTTAATTTTCTAAGTTAGTTAAATACTGTTACATCTAGATGGTTAATTTACAGGGAGTTCGCTCTTATTATGACCGTAATTTCCAACTTATTTTAAATAAACATGTACTTTTAATTGGATATAAAGCCTTAAATAACAAAAAAAAATTATGTTACTTGAGTAAATAATTGTATCTCTAAAAATGTTACTAATTTTAAATTTTTATTCGGTCCCTCAGTTTTATTTTTCATATTTAATAAAAAGTACTATAGATGATTAAGAAAACTCATAGATTTATGATTAAAACTGATTGAGTATTAAAAGTTTTATATAAACATAGAACGAAGGAATATTTAGGGAATAATTTGTAAAAATAACAAGATATTACATAGTTTACATTTGTAAACATTCCCTTAAGATGAATTTAGATGAGATATTCGAATAAAATAGCATTTTTTAACCTTTCATAACACGGTAAGTTTTAGTAGTAAAAGATTGATTTTTTAAAAAAATCTTACAATGTCAAGAATATTACACGAAATAGGATTTATAGGAAAAGTAGATTATACAAGAAGTGTAGTGTGATTCTTTGAGAAATATATTTATTAATTCAAATAACATAAAATATAGTTCTTCCTGTCATTTAACGTATTTATTCCACTAGAAGTATGTATATATCCTTTCTCTAGTATTTTAGAAATAATTATTTGACCCCAATAAGAGTGGATATTTTGAATGACAGGCATTTCATAATAACTATTTGAAATCAAAAGAAGCTCCTTGCTATAAAATGCAATTAAATTTAAAACGAGTACGTAGATAATAAAAATTACCATGAAAAGATAAAAGAAGACGGACGACATGGAATTTTATTTCTTTAAACTGATGTACAATTCAATTTCAAAATATTTTTAAACAACATAGTATTAAAAAAATATTGTCTGGATGAAGTATCGTTTTGTATCGTTTTGAACAAAATAAAATTAAAGAGGAAGAAGAAATTAATCTTATAAAAAGAAATTTGATGATTTTTAATATATTTATTATCAGAAAAGAAATATCTATCACTAGCATAATATAAGAATTAATTCATTATTTATGCCATAAACCAAAATTAAATCAGATTCCTTCAGACGCATTTGTTCTCTAATCTTATGTTTTATCTTAGCTGAGAAAATACCTTATTGATGAAATTAACTGTGCTTAATTTTAAGTATCAGAAACCTTATAAATAAAATTAGACGTGTTTAATATTATATATTAAATTTTAAGTTAGGATAAATATTAAAATTACTTTAAAAGCATAATTTTTCATTGAAATAATATATGATTGGAAACTGTATTTGAAGGAAGCTAAATAAATATAGAAAAAAAAGTGAGAGATATAAGCCAAATTTTTATATCTATAAAGAAATCAATTTAACTATAAGAAAACTTTCAAGAATTTGCATATTAGAAAAAAAAATTAGCCCATTTTAGAGTTAAGAAATCTTTTTGTTATTATTATTTTTAATTACAGAATACTCAAAGGAGATAAAAATGCATTTTTCTTTATTTATCTAAAAGTATTTTGCACGATTCGGCGATTAAAATTATTTCAATATTTTATTGTTATTCTATTTTTTTCCATGGAGTAATTTCTTTTTTTCACCTCAGAATATGAAAGCTTTATTTATATTCAAAATTAAAAATGGAAATATAAATACCGTTTTCATTGACATTTTACATAAAATTAGGGCTATTGTACACTAACTAGTATTGTAATGATATTAGAAAAAAAAATAATGTCTAACCTAGAAAAGCAATATTTGTTTTAACCTTCGGCGCACATCAACCAAATTCTTCGAACGGATGGACATTTGAAATTTTTTGATTATCTCTTAAAAGTTTGCTCATTAATTCCAAAAATAATTTTAATTCATTTAAAATTTTCTTTGAGGGCTAAAGGTTTTAGAAATTTTCAATAGATTTTTTCATTCTATTAATCTAAATTTTTGAATGGATCGAGAATATACTGTTTAAAATAATTTACAAACAACTTCCCCAGTTTGTTTATGGCCCCTTGTTTTCATGCATTTAAAAATAATTTTAACTTTAAAAAAATTTCGATGCTGTGAGGAAACGTTTTGCGCAAACTAACCTACATTTTGATTGCTTGGAGATTTCACCTTCTCTTTTATTATGAGTAAAAATTTTTTGAAATTATTTATTATATCAAAAAATATTTTAATATACTAAAAAATTGCCTCAACTCTTAAAATTTTGAGAATATGCATAAAATTTACTACATATTTACAAACTTAAGGATATTTTTTGTATCAAAATATTATTTTAGGCATTTAAAAATTACTTCAACTATAAAAGGTTTTTGTGATTATGAACCATTTCAACTCTTTTCCTTAATAAGTCATTTAGAAAAATTGCAAAACATATAAAATTATAAATTTTACGATGTAAATTTCTTTTATTATAAAATTTAATCAATTCGGTTCATTTTCCAAATTGAAATACACAAACAATAAATAAAATTGAAATACACAAAATAAAACACAAATTATTTTGTTTGAAAAAACAAACAAAATAATTCATAATAAAATTGTATGAACTCTAATTCAAATCGAATAAATGAAATAAATCCAATTATCAAGAATTTTACCATTCGACAATCAATTTAAATAATTCTATATCGAACGAACTTGAACAACAACAATGATAGAAAAAAAAATTATTATTTCAGCTATAACCGTGGCAGGGAAACAGACATCCACTCAAATCGGCAATATCACAAATCAAAATCTTCTGTATATCTATAAAAAAATTCTTCTGTTATCTGTAACAAAACAATTCTTATGTTATCTATAACAAATTAACTTCTGTTATCTATAACAAATTAACTTCTGTTATCTATAACAAAAACAGACATATATCCATCCATTCACATCAATGACTTCCAATTCAAAAACTTCTATAAGATTTTATTTACTGCCAAAACAACTTAATAACTGTCAACTCAACTCAGTATCTTTACAACTTTAAAACTTTTATATGAACTTATCTGTTATCAAAATAAGCAAATATCCAATCATTAAAACCATTTCACCATTAAAAAAAATTAGAAATTTTCCTCTTATGAGTCAGTGACAAAAAAACTTCAACCAACTGACTCCCTACAGTTGTTGGGTATCCCCACAACTGAATCATCGCAATGATTCAATTCATAAGAACAGCAACCAATTTTAACCGCGTGCACCGGCTTCACAGTTCGGTCCAACAAAACGGAACAACTAAAAAGCTTTACTCACCACTGGTAGTTTGCAAGACAAGACAGCCAGCCAGTCGGCTCCAAGTGGGACACGGAGACAAACAAAGTTGGTGGCACGCTTGCGATTCGCCACACGAGTTCAGTGTTTCGAACGGGAATCCAAATGCACCCGCATGTGCCAGAGCTCTCTACTTTACTAAACATGCGAGCGAGAAGTGTAGAGCGGATCGATACTTGGATTTCCGAGGCGTCTAGCGCCACCCCTGCTGGTCACGGGAAGAGGGTTTTCGAGAGGGTGTCTGGCGTTGCCTACCAAATGGTAAATGATTGTCGAAGCTCCCTCTGTGGTCCCCTCCCCTCATAAAGGGGCTCATGGGAGAGGGAGGACTTCATCCTTCACTATTTTCTTTCATGTGCTGATACGAATGTAAGAGGCATGTTTTTGGAGAGTTGCAGTGAAACTCAGGAGGCCGCTGAAGCAGAAGGCGAAAATTCCTTTCTTTTTTTCATTGTTTTGCTTTAGTTTGCTTCCGATTTCTTTTCTTTCGCGTATGGTGCGTTATGGAGCGAGATGATAATGCCCCTTTGATGCTTGAGGCACTAAAAATAGCTCGGAGAGAAAAAGTTATGTTGGGAAAAAAAGCTATTTTTCTTTGAAAATTAGAAAACATAACCTTCGATTTCGGTTTGAGTTTCTGCTTTGGAATTTCTGTCTGATAAAAAAATTATTGTTGGTAAAATCATAGAAAAACTTACTTTGGAGGGCAAATACTTTCTATATTTTTAAAAGGAAAAGCAACTATCATTTAGATATATTTATTCTAAAAATTGATTTCCTGATCTGTATTCGAATTATTAGTAAGGTGGTCATTAAAAATATACATTATTGAAAACAGTTACAGAAAAGTTACCTGATTTCTATGAATTAATAAGAATGTTTTAAAAGATTCTATTAATTTATAAACTAACAATTTTTTACTGAATATTTATAAACATATAACATATAGAAAAGCAATTTTTCTTTTTATTATCATATGAAATAAAAATTATTATAATATTTAAAAAATTCTTCCTTTAGATCCTAAAAATTTTCCCGTTTTTGAATTTTATGGATTCAATCCACTAATTCTTTAAATATATGTCTGTCTATCTGCGAAATAATTATTCAAATTTGATATGAAATATTTTTCAAAGTTAGACATAAATAAAATTTGGCATGTTCATTTCTCATTCAAATTATATATTTACCTTCAATTTTGTATAAAATATATTTGTATATATTTTGAAAGATTTTATTCATTGGTTATTAGTTTATAAGTTAATTTTTTTAAACTATAGTATAAACCAGTAATATATATAAAAATTCTTTCTTGTTTATTTTTCTAGTATCATATACAAAGGAAAAGTATTATAATTGACAAAAATCGAATCTTTTTTTGGCTTTTCTGAATTTAAATCAATAATTTTTTTAATTAGTCGCTATTTGTAAAATTATTATTCAAATTTGGTATTGATTAGTTAGAGAAATGAAATTCTTCTTGCTTGCTGTTCATTCAAATTTTAGGATTCTCAACAACTTTGTATAAACTCTGCTGACAAGAAGTCTGTGCATAATCCTTGTGCCTATAAGCATGGTCATTATTAAATTTGGTATTTGATTCGTAATTAAAATTATAAATTATAAAATTAAAATTAAATCTTTTAATATATTGACTGCGTGGAATTATTCATATGAATATGAATCCAATAAATCACAAATAAAACCAGGCAGATAATAATGAGATTGAATATGATCACTAAAATTGTGAAGATATGTCTCATTCAATTTCTACTATTAATTACACTTTCTCTCTCTGTATATATCTTGTTCAAATTTTAGTCGTTAATAAAATACTTTATATCATCCAATCAAGTTCAAGTAAATGTTTTTAAACTTTTAGTGGACATTTGATGTTAACGTATTAATATTGAAAAAACTGTATTAATTTTTTATTAATTAATTAAAAACTAAATTTCTCTCCAAATATTTTCATTTCTCCGCCTACAAATGAGTAATGAATTCAGTTTGTTTTTTCCTCACACTGATAAGTTTAGGCTTAATATGCTTTTGGCCGATTATTTTAAACGATTCTGTTTATTTTCATAATGTTTGCAACCTTTAAAATTAAACATAGTTAATTAATCGAGTTTTCCAATTATTTTCGAAGTATTTTCAAATTAAAAAAATGCAGAATAAAGAGAATTAAATATTGCTAATCTGTATTGCGTTAACAAAACTTGTATAGAAAATTGAAGCATTTTGCTTTGTCTCAGTTAGCGGTTAATCTACAATTGGCGTAGAAAATTCAATACTAGAATAACTTTTTGATCAATTATTTATAGTAACTGTAATTGTTAGTCCTGGACAGCCTGGTAGGTAGGGTATGCTAGCCTGCTAGTCGAAGATTCTCCGTGTGTGGTGGACGTTAAACCTGTCGTGGTCAGTAAGTTCTCCATGCAGATAGTAATGTCACTGAGAGTATTAATTCAGAGTTAATTGTTCTCACTTCAAATTACGATACGAAGATGAATGAATCAAAGGCATGAATGAAGTCCACCCCATAAAAAGTGTTTTTGACGTATGTGAGCCAGAAGTCCGATTACTGCCCTCGGTGCTTAGTGGTCCATACCTTCAGAAACTACTGCACCCCTCTTTCCGTTGTAAATCGGAACACGAAAATAACAACAATAACTATTTAAAAAATAGTAGGTAAAATAAAATTTCACATAAGTAGGAATTTAATTTAAAAAAATTGTTTTTATATTACTTGTTTTGAATGAAATTCCTCTATGACGGAATTAATTGTTTATCAATCTGACAGTGGGCACATAAGTAAAATAATTGAAATTTGATATGAGATATTAATTGTAACTACAAAACCCTTGGCAGAATTTGATGAAATAAAGAAATACAAAATATGTATAATATTCTTTTTCTGTTACGAAATTAGACATGAAATATAGCTGCTGTCAAAGAGTTCGATAAATTAAATAATATTTTCTGTTTATTAGTTAATGGTAATTTTTATTCACTAATAAAATTAGAATAAGTCTAATGTAAACTGGATCGATATCTTTTTATTCATAAAAAATTTATACATTTTCCTTAATAATTATCTGTTTCAATTTTTCCCTCTAATAACTCCATTAAAATCCTTTACTTTTACTTTTCATGAATTATATCATAAATAATTACAATAAAAATGTTGAGAGATTTTCTGACTTGGAGAAAATTAAGACATTGTATAACCTTCAAATGTCCATTTCGAATAGAACAATTTTTTTGCATTATTACGAAGAAATTTCGAAAATAATTTTATTTCACGTTCTTTCACATGACTTCTTTTTATAACATACTTATTATCTTTTACAGAAGCGAAACTTTCACCCGAAAAACAATTTTTATAGTTTACAGGATTCTTCTTTCGTGCCAAAAAAGATTCGAAATCTTGTTATAAATCATTCGATGAACAAAACATACATCAAATAAAACTCAGTAAAAATGCTATCAAAAAAGAAAGGGAAAAGATCTATGAGTTAAGAATGAAGGAGAAAATAACGGATGTGTCCTCACTTTAAAGGGGAAAACTTTATGATAAATATAATAGCAAATACATTTATGTAGATTCCAGAATAATATCCGTGGCAAATTCCGAACAACGACATATAAAATAAAAAAATTTAAAGAGAAAAAAAGTGTTGAATTACATAAACTAAAATACGTTATGTATTTCCATGAAGGGAAGGAAATGTCTCTTTTGACTTTGCTTGTCTGCGAAGTCTGAGATTTTTTAAAAAGGGAAATTGTTTGTAAAGGCATAGATTTTTCTCAATCTCATTGTCCTAGACAATGTCTGAGCCAAAAGTCTCGTTGATAGTATTGGAAGTACAAATAATAAGAATGCTGCTTTCAAAAGAAAAAGAAAAGGAGGGATAAGAAAAGATATTCAAAATTTGTTTTTACTTCTGGATGAATGATATGGAACTATGATATGTCGTGATTTTTTATATACAGAATAGATTGATAATAGTTTCTGTTAGCCTAGTATTGCAGTGCAAGAGACCATAACTCATTTTTTGTATGGTGTAACTTCGCTATTTTGAACACTTTTAAATTTGAATTTTTCTATATTTCCATTACTCATTAATAAAATAAAATACTATTCATAAATCAACTTTATTTTGATTAATTTTAATTTAAAACTAAAAAATTATAACTTTAAACATTAATAATTCAACTTATTCGTTAAATGTGTTTGTATTCAATAAAAAGCAATGATTTTTTTAGCTTTTGCAATAATAGTAGTTTAAATTATATTGTCTGGTATAAAGTTTTATTATGAAAAACTTGGATCAAGAGGTTGTATATTGTATATTTTAAATAAAAATTGTTTTTATTAATTGACATTTCTCCGAAAAAGAGCATTCTGATAGCTAACCGTGAGCATAATCTAGCGAAATTGGAATAGCAGTTGAGTTAAAGTCTGAGTCACAACTTTTGCTTGCGTTATTTCTCAAAATTCGAAAATAGAGCGGATAGACAATTTTATGGTGTACCTAAGCATTGAGATTTGTCAAATGAAATAAAAATAGGCGAATTAAAGCATTTGAGATGAGGGAACTCTTTTGTGTATTTTACTCAAGTTAATGTACAGCATAGATGCATTTTTGAGATTTCTCTTGAAAATAGGAAGGAGGAGGGAGGATAGACGATCACTTACAACTCCTCTAGAAGCCATGCATATTAGAATTAAATAAGAGTTTAGGAAATTAAAACAGTGACTAGAACGGAGATACCAGCTCTTTGGTTTTCCATATTATTTTAGCACCAAGCACATCGTGAGTGGTAAGGGATCTTTTACTAACTTCCAAAAATATTACAGTGCAAAAATAGTTTTTACATCATCTTAAAATTCAAAAATATTAACATATAAGTTATGTTTCCATCTTAAATCAATTTTTTAAAAATACTTAATAAATTTTTCAAAAAGTTTATTAGCATTATCACGCTTGGAGAAAATTAGCTTGTATATGTGTGTTATCATCATTTTGTCAAAAGATCAATTAAAAGATGAAGTTGATTCTCAATATTAACAAAACCTAGGAAATTATAATTTTCAGTATATATTTGTAACATTATATATATATATATATATATATATATATATATATATATATATATATACAGTAAGACCCCGCTTAACGCGGGGGATACGTTCCATCAAAGTAGAGCGTAATGCGAAACAGCGCTAAACGAGGCTATCTTTACATGTAAATATTGGGGTTAGGGGAAGATGGCTTGGAAATTGGTTAGGTATTAAATTTAAAAAGTATGTTTTTTTAATGAAAATAAAACCAAACATTTATTTCTTAAAGCCCAAATTAATACCACATTATTATTTTTTGCAAAAATAAAAACAAAATATAAATAACAAAACGAATATTCTTAAAAAAAACAAATAAAATTCTAAGTCAGTCATATTTAGTTAGCCTTCCGCGTTTTCAGTGTTCTGCCTTTTTGTGACAAAAGCATCTAATGTTGTTTGCCTTTTTCTTTTCCGTTGTTCTCTTAAAAGTATAGAGAGTAACTTCATAAACGGATAGAGCATCTTTAACACCACGCCTTACTTTTGAGCTTCTGTCAAAATTCGGATCATTTTCAATGAATTGATCTATTATTTCAGTTATGGTAGACAAACTCCATTTTACAAACGCCCAAACGCCATCGAAAGTTCTTTTTGCTCTTCTTCTGAATCACTGCTGTCAACTTTTTTGTTTTCTTCTTGTGCAGTTAATTCCTTGAGCTCATCATTAGAAAGACTAGCCGCTGCTTTTTGAATTATTTCTTCGACATCTTCCACATTTACCCCTTCAAAACCGGTTTGCTTCGTTAATTTCCCTATCTCTTCCACTATTTCATCCACATCGACAGAGTGTCCAACGTCATCGCTCTTACTTAAATCCGTCCAAATATTCTTCCATACTCCTTTCAAAGATCTTTCTGTTACCTCATTCCAAGAAAGGCCTATGTTTTCTACAGCATCCACGATGTAGTAGTTTTTCTAAAATTCTCTTATGGACTGGTTCTCTTCTCCGTCTGTTTTTTCAAACATTTGCTTAAAGGTTCTCCACAAGTAATAAGCCTTAAAATTTGATATAACGCCTTGGTCCATTGGTTGAATTAAGGCAGTTGTGTTAGGCGGCAAGAAAACCACTTCGACTGGAATGCATGTTGTTAAGTCTGATAAATTTGTTGGGTGGCTTGGAGCATTATCAATTAACAGAAGTGCTTTTTGTTCAAGTTTTTTAATTTCGCAATAACGTTTAACAGACGGGCAGAAATGTTCAGTGAATCCTGGAAAATTTTCGCAGTTATCCATGATTTTTTATTAGACTCCCAAATTGCAGGTAAAGTTGATTTAGATATGCCTTTCATCGCTCTTGGGTTTTTGGAATGGTAAATTAATAATGGTTTTAATTTAAAATCTCCGCTTGCGTTACCACCTAGTAGAAGGGTTAAGCGATCTTTAGCAGCTTTAAATCCTGGTGCCCGTTTCTCTTCACGGGATAGAATTGTTCGTTTCGGCATTCTTTTCCAAAACAAGCCAGTTTCATCAACATTAAAAACCAATTCTGGAGGATAGTTTCCTTCTTCAATTATTTTTTTTAATAACGCTGGAAATTCAGCCGCCGCTTTTGTATCACCACTTGCTGCTTCTCCTGTAATCTTTATGTTGTGAAGATTATTTCGATGTTTAAATCTATTAAACCATCCTCGACTAGCAACGAAAGTTTCACTTTTGTCAATTGTCTCAGCCTGAATGTAATTAAAAATTCTTCTAGCTTTTTCCATTATGATAAATTGGCTTAGTGGCATATTGCGGTCAATTTCGTCGTCAATCCATATAGACAGTCGTTTTTCCATTTCCTCTATGATATTATTTCTAGAACGGGTAATTCTAGTTGCAGTTGCCGATGACAGTATTTTTTTATTCTTCATGATGGTCCTTATTGTTGAAGTTGGCAAATTCAATGAAGCACTAATTAGAGTTTGACGTTCACCAGAATCTAATCTTCTAATGACTTCCATTTTAGTTTTGAGTGAAATGCTTTTTCTGGTTGCTTTCTTTTCTTTTTCATTATCACCCATAGTAAAAAACTAAAGATCAAAATATTTGACACTGTGATATAGTATTAAATATGTAAATTAATACCTACTTACAATAATGTCAACAAATGTTTTCAATAATAAAAATATGTCTTTACAATACCGCACCAAACAAGAAATACAAGTACACTCTTTCGGATATGTATTTGAAACCTATCGCTGCATAATATTTCGGGGAATCCCCGTATACTGCGAGCGATTTCTTGGAATCCCCGGGTTGAAATAAAAGAGCGCTAAACCGAGACAGCGCTAAACGAAACAGCGTTAAGCGGGGTCTTACTGTATATATATATATATATATATATATA
>JAOUZG010026641.1:21008708-21026880 GCA_026289955.1 Argiope argentata | reverse complement strand
TATATATATATATATATATATAATATAGAATTTTTGAAGCCACAAAATGAGCGGGCAGAAAATTGGCGATTTATTGCTTTTGGAGCATAAATTTTCCACTTTTAGGGTTATTAGAAAATGGTAAAGATGTTGTCACATTTGGCGACTTATCACCGAAAAAAGTTACACCGTTGCATGAATGTCTGCCATGCATCCGATTCTCGATATATCGATGCAAGAGTATTCTGATAGTCACTTAATTGTTTTAAACTTTCCTATATATTCTAATGACTTAAATTAATTAAGATAAACAATGTCTTAAAAATAAAAGTTCTCTGACATGATAACATGAAATATGAGATATCAGATTTTAATTTTTTCATTTTGCCGTCTTTATTTTTTTCAAGCATAATCGTTGTTCTCTTGACATTTACAGCGAAGAAAATCGTAGGAGGTAAAATCAAGCCGATGAAAGTATCTCCCTTTTTATTTGAAAACATCAGATACTTCGAATTATGTACTTGTTTGTTATTTCGTAATAGGTCTAAATATTTTTTAAACAGAGGGTCGGAATCTTTTCTACAGAATTAAAACAGACATTAAACACAAGATAATTTATAAAAACATATTTCAAAGAAATCTTGGCGAAAATTATTAAAGCAGTATAGTTCGTTAAAGTTTCATCCAGAACATTAGAAATTATGGTTTGAAAAATTTGCTCGGTCTCACTTAACACATGTTGCATATACTCAAGCACCCGCATCTCCCAACGACGGACCAGTCACGTAACCCATTTGCGACTCGCATTTATTCTCTAATTACTTCACCTCACCACCAGCGTAGCAACAACTCAGCTCATCTTGAAAATCCAGCAAACTAGGCGCCAATTAGGAGTGAAAGTCAATGCCAAACGTTCCTCTCAATTACGCTCGCGGAATATTTAGCAACCGCGTAACGGAAGTTGAACCGCAAGCAAACATCAAACGTCAGCATTTGAATTCTTCATTAATGAGTTGGGAAAACTCTTTGAGCGGAATGAGAGCGAAAATTATTTTACATTTGATCTGAAAATAATCCGATTGTGAATTTAAGTTCGAAAATTGAGACTTGATAAATATTTTTCGAAAATTTAATTTGGTAAAAGTAGGAAGCTCGTCAGTCGTTTATTTTCTCTCAGGCTAGTTCAATCCGTTCACTCTTTGATGGTGAAAGAAACTTTAGATTTAATTAAACATAAAATATTTATGTTAAAAATATATATTAATATCTCATACTTTAATAATTTGAGGGAATTTTCGAGAGTTTTAAAAGAGTTCGCTTGTTTCAAATAAAATTTGACCTTTTTTTTAAACTTTATTTTCGCCAACTTTCGAATACATAAGAACGTTCGAAATTGATCAGGACTTTTGGCTGTTGACTGGGAAAAAGATCGATAAGTTTTCTTCATAATAAGGATATACAATAAACAATCATTATTTATATTTGTATTTTATACAATAGGAGAAATGCGTTTCATAAAAAACAATAATTAAAGAAAATAAACGAGCCAAAGTGTTTTTCCGAAACTTTATCATAGTATCTAATATCCTCCTCCATCAAATAAAATATATTGTTATTAATATATATTACTGCTTTCCTGCCTATTTAGTTTAATAGTAAGGAGTAGAGTTTTACAGACATTTTAATGGATGCTTGGATACTTGACTTCGGCGATCAATTTGATGAACTTTCGACAACGAATAACCAACATTTGGCTACAAAATAAAGGTTCTAGAAAATACAAGAGTTATGACAATATCTCTGTTAGAAAATTTGCGTCGGAAATCCTTCTAGGTTTTTCGTGGCTTTATCAGAAAAATCTATATAAAATCAGAAACAAAAATGAATGAATTAAATTCTTTTTTTTGAAGTGCTAATGCCAGCTGTATTTTAATTAATGGTGTACTGCTTGTATTGTTGTACTGTTGTTGATTTCTGCAAAAAAAAATTATTTCTTTCTACTATGCTTCTTTTTAAGAAATAAAACGACAATATTCGTTATGAAGATTTTTTGGAAATTCTCACTATACATCCTTCTCAACAAACCTATTAAATGTTTCCATTTGAAGGAAGAAGACTAGATAGTGTTATCAATGTTTTCTTATAGTAAAATAAGTGACTGAGTATTGTTATGGGAGCTTAATACAAACCTTTTCACAACATTTTCTTTATAGTATCATATTTTTGAGATAAAATAATAAACATTCAGTGCCTTTTTCTAAAGGAATTGCAGCCAGTCTAGTGAATAGAAAAATAAACATGACCTATTTAACTCATTATCTTTTCTTAAGCTTCATCTTTCCAATTGAAACGAAGGCAAGGAAAATAAAGCTTTTGTGGGAAAACCAACTAAACACTTGACGATATCAACGCTTCAGGCTTTGAAAGTAGTTCCAAAACATCGTTGATGGACGAGACAGAAATTTTTAACTAATTAAATATTTAGTTTTCTTGAAACTTTAAACGGTAATTGGTGAACAAAAGTTAGAGCACTTATATAATCAATATTAATAACTTCTTATAAAATTATTACTTACTTTTTATTAAAAGTCCTCTCATTCAAATTATATTATCAGTTTAATTTTTTTTAAAAAAAAACCTTTAAAAAGATAAAAAGATTTTTTGGTAATATAGCATTTTAACCATAGCAGATTTTGCATTAAAATTTTTTATATGAAATTATTTAAAGGCAACATCCTGTATATTAGGTAATATTCTAATAAAATTCGTTCGTTTTTTTATTAGCATGAATTCCATTCTTCAATATTTTGATGACTTTTTTTATTTCATCTTCTATATCAGAATTTGTCAATTTTATATAATTTTGTTTTAAAGAAGCATTGATATTTATTCTTTTTATATAAAATTAACTGATGATTAGAAAATATAATTTGAAGGACTCTTAGAGTCCAACAAATTATATTTCTTATGATACTATATTATAAAAATACATTTTCACCTCCAATAATTTTTCAATTGGTATAATTAGGATAAATTTCCCTAATAATTACTAAGCCTATCATGAAATTTTCCGCTATATTTCACTTAATGGATTTGCGTTAAATAAAACCTTAATAAAAAAGGTTAAATTTTCGGCTGTTTGCCAACAATGAAAACCTAGCAAATTAATAACTTTTCTTTTTTTTTTACAGCATAATCGCACATTAGGGCTATAAATAATGATTTCAGTTTAAAAAAACAATTTTGACATCTTTTTCAAATCTAAAACAACAATTTATCGTTTGGTGATAAATGCACGAAAAAATTAAAAGGCGAGTTGTATTGAATAAACTATTTCCTACGTAGAAAACCATTGCCAGCTTTTTAAGTATTGAATTTCAAATGCTGTGTTTTTTAGTTGCCAACTTGAAAGACGATATTAGATTTTATTCGTTTTCTTTGTTTAGCGAAAAAATTAACCATTCCTATTTTTTTTATTGTTGAAATGCACTTTACTTGAATTAATGCGTGTGGGAATCGGTTCAGCTTTTCCAGTCGGGTATTTTCAGATTTGTTCACATTAAATTAAATGGATTGTGTGTTCTTTTAGCGAAAGAAAGGGAAAAAAGAAGCTAATGTGTTCTGAATAAAATGCAGATTAAAAGTTTTGTAGCGGGATTTAAATTTTATCGAAAGTTCTGATATGCATTTATTGCATTTTGTTGAATTGAACTTGGAATTCAATTAAGCATGGTATCAGAATGCAACACTTTATGCAAATTATCTAATTTCTTTTACTTAAAAGCTGATCTTATGGGCTTTTACTTATCGAAATTTCTTCATCAATTCTCTAGCCATTTTCAATTAAACGAATACGAATGATAAAAAAAAACTTTTTTCTTGAAATCGTACTTGTTTGAACCTAAGACAAGTTCCTAAATGGTGTTGTTTATTTGGAAAATTTATGTAGATTATTGAAAACTCCTAGGTACTTTTTCATACAACATTGCTTTGTTTGTAATTCCCTCAAAAAAATTACAAATAGTGATTAGAAAAAAATATTAAAAGTTCCTCTGCGCAATCAATCTGTAAAATTTTCTCAAACAAATTATGAAAATTATTAAGTAATACGATTCTTTGAGGTTTTAATTTTTATGTTCTCTTGAAGGACATGTGATCATGTATTTATTTTATTGTTGGAACATTTTGTGCCACCAATACGTACAATAAATACCAATACGTGTGTATTGGCAATTTTTATTACGGTCATTTTATTCCAGCTGAGGAGGTCCCACAAGAAAGTAGCCTCTTATAACTCTTTTTATAAATCATTTTAGTCAATTTAGATCACCATATGTAAAATATGTATGATGCATGTGCATGATCTTTAGATCTCCCATCAAGAAAAGCAATGCGCTTAATCGAGCGTCAGTAGCAAGTTGCTATCAATAAGCAGGTAAAAAGTTGTGATGAAAACAGACAAGCAAATTGTCTTCAAAAACACAGATGTATACATTTTTTACAGGAAACGGTGCATTTATTTGGATTCTACAATCCATATTGAGAATGCTACTATTCATGTGATTGATGAAATTAGGTTTTTAAGATAAAATTTCACCGCAAGCTCACTTTCCTTCCGAATGTTTTACATCCAAGAAAGAAATATGACAGATCATTGAAAATTCTCATGGTACTTTTCAGATTCTCTTAGGGAACAAGTCAAACATAGTTGTTGAGAATAAAGCAGTCATTCTATGACTCATTAATTTCAGATGCATGGTGTATGGTTCTTCACAGATTGCCGTTTAACGAAGACTAAATACATTAAATAAAACTGTTCTAAGAATTTGCACAGTATATTTCGCATCTCATCAGTAGAAATCTTTACGTTACCTGCCACAAACACTTACTTTATTTACAGGGAAATAAATTGTCTATCTTATACTATCTTCAAATATTGTCTCTTTTGAGCAACTCCGTAAGTTTTTTAATGCTTTCTGTTCGCCGTCCGAGACTTAAAATGGCTCGATTCTCTCACATTATTCCTTTTTGTGTGGGAGAAATTTTTCTTTCACAATTCTGAGCTCCAAGATCTGGCTATTCAGTCCTTTGATTTCACTTTATTTCCTCTCTGGGATATTTTTTACTCCCTGGGTTTTCTTTTTTATGCTCCTCTTGTGGGTTGGAAAAAGTCAAAAATAGCCTGCATTATTTTTCAAAAACGTTTTAGTTCTTACAGCTGTCACTACTCATTTCCTGCTTATTTTTATAGATGGTTCGAATGCATCAAAATTAGAATACAAAAAATCTCAATCAAAATTCGTTAGGGTAATATTTAAATAAATAGATATTTAGTTATCGTCTGTATTTATTTTTTCCTACTTTAACTGCTAAATTAGTAGCAAATTTTTATGCATAATAGGCATTTTCTGTCTTCACAAATTTGCAATTTTACTGATATGGCATAGTTTGGTTCAGAAACACTTTCTCAAATTCAAATTTATCCAGCTGCATTGATAAATTCTGTATCTTTAAGGAGTCTTAAAAATAGAAATTTCGGCATTCTTATTTTTTTGTTGGATACTGTTTCATGTTGAATTCATTACAAATAGGCTGATGGTTAACGCTATAAAAACAGCGTGTTTATATTATCAGAGAAGGAATCACATACTCTGACGTGAAGAATTCACTATGATAAGATTCATTTGATCATCAGAGAAGTATCAAAGTGCATTATATTCTAGCTACAATTTCATTCTGGCATTTAATGCCAATGCACGAATTCAATGTAATAAAACTGGTAAAATAGTTCGATATAAATAGACTAGAAGCCAAGCAAATGTAACAGTTATTCATTTCTTTGTTCCAATTTTAATCGTCATCGTTTAGGTTTGTTCCATTCTTCCTTAATGGAATATGGAGGGAATCTCTCAACAAAAATTTTACATTTTTAAAAGCAATTGGTTTTTACTACTTTATTCAAATCTGTTTTATAACCTTAAGTGATTTTCTTTTCTTTAATGTATCATCATATCGTTTTTAAGCTTTGCCATAGATTTTTAAGTGGATTTTGTTTCGGCAAAGCATTTTTGAGTTCTTTTATAAATTCGTTTCTTGTTGATTAACCATATGAATGGTGAAGCATAACTTGTCTGACTTTTATGCCTTTCAAAACGACAAACCTACTTGGTTTCCGTAGTATGCTATAAAACGACATACACTTTGAGAATACGTTATCATTTTAACCCTTTCAAGGACCATGATAAGTATGATTCCCACCAAATTTATTCATCTTCAAATGAATTTATATAGATTGGGATAAGTTCTGATGCATTTTTAAATAACTCAGAAACTTAATTGCTCCAGTTTCTTATCTCAGACAAAATGTCGTGTTTTGATTTGTCACTTAATTAATAACTCACCAAATTAATAAACTAACTAATTTAAATTTATCTAATAAAGTAAACGAATCTCTTTTCTTAAGTCAATCTCAACCCTAAAAATATTTTAATACATCTCACATAGAAAAAAATTCCTTTTAAATGATTAATTGAACTATAATTGTATAATTACCTTTCAGATTTTTTTTTATTTGTGCAATTTCTTAATCGAATTGTAGCGCTGCAGCGTCAATTAAGCATAATTCGAAAGTTTCTAACTATAATAATAATTTTATGGGTGACATAGCAACAATTCAATTAAGTGTTTAAAGTGCCAATCCCATTCAAAAAAAGTTTTCTTCCCCTTTGCTCGATAAATGCATTTTAATATACTTTGAAACCTTAAAGTGTGGAAATTTCTCTTTTCCTTCTCATGTTTTTTCGTTTCGTTTTCTAAGCTTTTTCAGCTGTTTTATTGATTCTTTGTTCTCGATTTTATTTATTATTGATTTAATTATTTTTCTTTTTTATTGCATAATTACATGCCTCCTTTTTCGATAAAATACTATCTTACTATCAAAGAAAAATGAATATAATACTTGAAATACTTGGGGAATTACAAGCAATTTTTTGGAATGAAATGTAACAACTTTGAGTGGTTTCATTTTAGCTTATAACTTTGATAAATAGTTATTTTATGCATGGTAATGACGATTAAAAAGTTAATATATTTGCTGATTCTAGGTTTGTTGATGAGAAGTGACAGAATTATATTCTGTTTCAGTCATTGCCATTATATTGACTTTAAAAAAAATTGTAAAATACTATTTTACAGTTCATTTTTTGAATAATTTATAAAAATAAAATTATAAAAATTAATATATAAAAATATAAAATATTGTATTTTATAAATATATAAAATATATAAAATATTATATATATAAAAATATATAAAATATTATATATATAAAAATATATAATATATATAAAATATTGTATATATAAAAATATATAATATATAAAATATTGTATAAAATTTTTATAAAATATTTTAATATATAAAATATATAATAATATATAAAAATTTGTACATTTATAAACAAGTAAATTTTTGATGGAAAAATAATTCTTGAACATTTTTTAATATATTTATTAATTTATTCAGCGGTATTTTGTTTCCATAAAAAAAGCCTCTTAGCTGTGAATTTCAGAGAAATTAATTCAAACGTTCTGCAATATTTATAAAATAAATTATTAATTAACGATAAAAACATAAAAAGAACATCGGAAAAGAAAGAATAAGAGTAATAGAGTAATTGTATGGAGATACAGAGTATCTAATAATCAAAGGGAAAAAATGAAATAAACAGATATACGTAAAATTGAAATCTGCTATGCATATTTAAATGTATCATGTTAGAATATCATTTCTTGAATGGTCAAGCACCACGTGCGTGTCCAAGTTAAATTATATGTTTTATTCGTTTTAATTGTTTTATTGAATGAGTCACTTTAGTACTGCAGACGATCCAGGAAACTTTGTCTCGCATTGATTGTTTAAAAAATATCCCATTTATTATTTATTTCATTTCACATAATCACGTGCTCAAAATGACATTTTTCTAGGTTTTATTTGCCGTAGTCATTAACTTATTTTTTTAAATCAGAGCTTTTGTAAATGCAATGTCAATGCATTATTAAAAGCTGATTTTTTGAGATGCTTGGGCCGATAATAAAATTTCAATTCATTGCCCAAGCATTTTTGTTGATATCAAAAACCTCATCCCCAAAACAACATCAAGTTCCGACATGATAAAAAAAATCTACTTTTTAGTACATTATGAAACTGTACTTTAAAAAATGGTTTTTATTAAAAGTTCTATTATGTGTTGTGCATTAATGTTGTGTGCTAATAATTCAATTAAATGTTCTAAATTTTTTTAATCTTTTATTCTCATTTCTAAATGAATATTTTGTTAAATTAAAATGAAATGTTCTTTTAGAAATTTTCTCTTTAATTAAATAAAAAGAATCATGTTCTAGCAAATGTTAATACATGCTATTAATAGCTTACTGATTATTATATGTAGAAAATTATAATATATTTTAGATCAATTATTTACAATGTTATTGACATTTATTTTAGTATTCGTTGAAGCGTGCAAAATTAACAACTTTCTTTGGCTTGATACACGGATCTTGTTAATATTTAGAAACTCTGTATTTTATTCTATTCCTATACTCGAGAGAAATGTAATTTAATCTATAGTATTTGCATGATTAGATCTGATTTATCTATGACCGTAGAAAAAAACAAAACATCTCATACAATTATAAGAATTATGAATTACATCTATTACCTAAATGAAATTGAATTTAAAAGGATTAATTAGAGATTGCACAAACTTCTTCACGGAAACTAGTCTATTATGCAAATTAATTTTAAATTAAAGGCGAAACTTTAGACTTGCATAGATTTAACTAATCTTGTATCTTGTCACGATCGCGTTGCCATGTTCACGTATTGCTTAGACATTTACCAATTTCATGCAACACTGTACCTGATTAAGGCATTTATCACTGGACGGTCTCTCTCTATATATACATGTATATATACGCACTTTCAGTTATTAATACTGGGTTTACGGACTTTTCTTATATATCTATCTCTACGAACACGTATCAATTTGACGCATGAACGAATACTCCTCAAAAATACTGATTATGTTTTGTAAAATTTAATTTCCTCTTCTAGGCATATTCAGACGAAAAAGAAGGGCTTTTTGTAAAAATAGTATAAAATTGAGGTTCACAATAATATTAATAATTCATAAAATATTCTAGTATTTTATTTTTTAAAACGTACTATTCAACTGAAACCTTCAAAATCTCTTCGCACCATGACATCCTGAGTTTATTCTTTCTATTATTGCTTATTGGCAACGATTGTTTATCGCTTGTTTCATTTGAGGTGACGATATAGGATAACGGATCGAAGTATTGTCGTTACATTCCTATTTATTATCAGTGTGATGTTTGCATGTTTACTCAAAGTTATGTCTAAATTACGATCGTGTCAAATTGAGGCAATCCGTAGAGATAGGTATAGTACAAAGAGAATTTCGATACTTCAACGCTTTTGAAGAAAATAGACATTAACATTTATTTACCTCGATCAATAGATAAAAGTCATTATAAGAGATAAAATAAAAATGCAAACGGTAAATGTAATTTTCCTTATAAAATTCGAAATACGTCAAAATGGAGGAAGCCGAATTAAATAAATAAACATGAAAAAATAATCAGAAAAAATTGGATTCAAGCTGATTCAAAAAATTTAGTCTCAAGTAGCAGCAGATTAAAATATAGGAAGATTAAAACGGAGAAAAGGTCGGCATAGTTTAGAGAATGAAAATCTATGCATTTTTACATGTATTATTATTGTTTATGCTCCGCTTTAAAAAACATTAATCAAGAATTTGCTTTTAATTATTTTATTTAAAATTATTTGTGCCTGAATGCATAAAATAATTGTTTGTGTATGTCAAATGGAATTTTTTTTAGTTCTATACACCATCAAGTTCAATGGAGTTTTCTTTCTATTCAATGGTTTTTTGGTTCTTAATCTGACCTGCTTCCTTTTCAACTTCCATCATCATCATTCTTACAATCCACACGTTTTTTTCCTTCCCCCAACCTAATAACGTTTTATTGAATCTGCCAGAAGGTTTCTTTCCTTCATCCTTTTAATAAGTTTCCTTTTCTTTTTCCCCTTTCCCCATGGTTTCCAAGATGACAAATTTTCATTTCCTTTTTTTTCACTTCTTCATTGCGTTCTTTCATTTTTATGTTTGTTTCTTTTTTTTTTCGAGTCTGGGTAATCTTCTGAAGCCAATAACTCAGCTTCTTGTATCTCCAGAAGCTATATCGGAAAAAAGGGTTTTGTAAGCTCTTCACATTGCTATATTTTATCTTCTTTCAGATAGAGACTCTAAGTGATGTGATATAACAAAAATTCCTATTCTGAATTTCAGGAAAACAGTTAGTACATTTTAAAAATGACGAGTAATATATTTTGTAACTGAAATAAAAATATAGAGAGACACTACTATTATAAAATTTATGGTAATTTGGAAATACGATGTTGAGTCAAAAAATGCCTGTGTCCTGGCCTAGAGGGAGTGCGTCCCCGTGATCTGGGGGCCCCGGGTTCGAGCCCCGGTTCCGGCATGGTTGTTCTGTTTTCTATCTGTAAGGTGTGTAAATGGGAATCCCCCTGTAAAAAGGGGCTGTGCAAGTGAATGTGAGGAGTGTGTAGCAAAAGTCCTATCCTTGCCCCTAGTGTGCACTACTACAAAACAAGAGACCCTGGTTACTCAAATCTTTGATTATCTCAGCAAGCTTGTCCATGTCAAGTGCACAAGAAACAACAAAATCAAACAAGGAAAAAAGATTTGAGAGAAGGTCCAATTATTTAAATGATAAAAAAACTTAAATATACATTAATTTTCTATATAACCACTATGGACCTCAGTGCAATTTTCTCAAATTTTCGCAATTTTTTTATACTGTTGGAAAAAAAATTCGGTTGTATTTGTTGCCAATTTTTCACTGCATCATTGACATTTTCATTGGTTGCAAATCTTCTTCCCCAAAAAACTTGAAATGAAAAACTATTCATTCATCTGAACGGCAAACATTATCCATTTTAAAGCAATTGAATCTTTTTAATATAAATAATTCAAATATCAAAAGGAAATCCATCAAATAAATAAGAAATCAGTTTTGCGAATGTATATTAAATTTGAAATATTTTATGCTGAAAATCGAATTATATTCCAAACTTCCGCAAGAATGGTAAAGAGATGTAAATTCTTACTTTTCTCTGAAACGAATGTTCCCTCTCTTCCTTGAAAAAAATATTTTTATCCTGAAAAGTACATTCCAAGAAAAAAAGAATCCGGAGTGAATGAATATTTATTGCTTTTCTGAATGCATAAAGTTAATTTAAATTTATCTGTGCTGAAAACCTCCTGATTTATCAAATCTAATTTTTTATGTCTTAACACAAATAGTTCCTTAATTTCTTTCTTTCTTTTTGAATGCGTTATTTGATTTTAAACTGATAACATACAGAAAATTGTAGTTTGGAAACAGTCTACAAAATTTAAGAAGCTAATGCTAAATGTAATTAACAAAAACTGAGTAGTATTCAATTAAGCATACCTAGACTAAATTAAAGTTTTCGATTATTTGGATGCAGGAAATATACCATAATGTATTTATGCATTAAAAAACGAACATTTAAAAAAATATTTTTACGAAAAATCTCACGCAAGAACCATGTGAAGATACATACTTTATTGTATAGGAAAACGTGTATTAAATTCATGCAACACAAGTTACAAATTCACAACGAATTAATTCTATTCATTCCTCTAACTTCGGGTATCATCAAAGACATAGAACGTTCGACGAAAAGAAAAGATGCTCTCTCAAGCTAAGCCAACTAACGTAGCTCGTTCTCCGAACTGATCTGATTCCCCTCCTTAAGCCACGCTCACTAGATAGCATCCCAATAAAGTGGGTGGGGCTAATACAGAAACATCACGCTCGTTCCCGTCAACTGTGGCGCTTTCTACAACATTCTCTAAAAATAAGATTTTATTTCTTAGCTTCTACCGTACATTATAAAGTGTAGTAAAAACCGTTAATGACCTCACTACTTTGCCATCACGCATACATCGCCAAATTCGTCAATTTGGTGATCTTCTTTTGTCAATCCCCTTAGAATGGTCTTCTCTCGCTAACTTTTCTTTCGATTCCATTACAATTAATTTTTTTCAATTAAATTACTTACAAGTATTTACAATATTTACACAAAAATTCATACATATTTACATCTAATTTACACAAAATTTATAACAATATGTTTCTTTGGAACATTGAATAAAATAGAGAGAATTCAATTTCCCGTCATGAGAGATGTTAAATACAAAAATAAATTTCCGAATTTATTACAGATCTTACTAAAGTAAACCTAATTTGATGTTGAGCGGTTTTAGATAGTTTTTGAACATTTTTTGGCACTCTAAACATCCATTAAATGTGATCCAATTGGCTCAAAATCTAAAACATTAGTGGATGATGATGATGTCGTGTCCGCTTTTTACCGCGGAAAGAGGGGTGCAGTAGCTTCTGAGGGTATGAACCCCTGAGCACCCGAGGGCAGAAGTCTGACTTCTAGCTCATATGAAGATGAAACACACACACATGCGCTTGCACAGCCCCTTTTTACAGGGGAGCACATTCACACATCTCACAGATAGCACACAGAAGAACAACCATACCCAAACCGGGACTCGAACCCGGGACCTTCAGAACACGAGGCAGACGCGCTACCTCTGTGCCAGCAAGCCGGCAAATCATTAGTTTTGACATTCAATAAACCAGATTTTTATGTATTTAATTAAAAAAAATTATATGTATATTGGAGCATTTTTAAATATGAAATTTTTATAAATAGAAGAATTTAGAATTTTTAACTTTGTTATTTTATAATTTATTTAATATATAACAAAAAAAATCGTTTATCTCACTCTTTTCACAAATTCACCACTTTGGTCAGATGTTGATGAAATTCAACATAAATTTTCTTCAAAACAAGGATGTCAGTTTAAAACTAACGATTAATTAAATTATAAATTAATTACAAATCATGAAGTTATTGATGCTTTATTTTCTTCCGAAAATACCTCACAGAAAAGGTTTTTCGTCTATTTAAAAATAAAAATACAAAAACTACTTTTTTAAATCCCCCAATTTTATTTCCGTATACAAATTTTAAAATTTTATTTGATACACAATCTGTAACAATATTTTTTTAATTGCTATGATAAAAATCAAAACAATTACATTGTTTCATCAATTCATTTTCGTGGTCATCAATAACTCTGAGATGAAATAATAATAATAATAATAATTTGCTCTCTTTGCGCATTAACTCCAAAGCAGAATTTTTATTTTATAGTACATATACTTTTGCCCTCATAGTAATTTGCATTAAATTAAGTTCATATTTTTCAGTTTAATTAAATGACAAGGAAGAATTTTAAATACCCTATTCTATATTAATATTTTAACGACAAGGAAATCGAACATCCTGGGTAAAGACACTGATCACCAAAGACAGAGGTGCATGTATAAACATAAATAATCTGCTTTTGAACCGAGCATGAAAAATAGAAAAAGCCTTTTTCCATCCCGAGTTGTTAACAAAAAAAGTATTCACAAAAGCTCTCAGTATTTATTATAAAAAATATGCAGATTGTGTATCGGCCAGCTCGAAAATATTCGATGAATGAATAACCAATATCGATGAATATGACTAGCCGGATCGTCGCCAAAATTTTGGTGAGAACTATGGTTGAATCCCAGAACCCATCGCCAATCACGGTATAAACCTCCCGTAGGAGACATTTTCTTCCCTCGATAGTGGTTAGCCATCTCTTACATTTTTGTAATCATCAGGGTGGTAAGAAGTAACGACCATATCGAAAGCTTCTCCTGATTAGAGGCTACCGATGATAGCCAGGGATTCTGTTTAAGACGTGCCAAAAGGATAGGATTGACATGATCTAATATAACAAGTATCAAAAGAGCCATTTCATTTTACCAAGTATTAAACACTTTGCAGAAATGGAAAATACAAACAGATCAGCAGCAAATGATTTTTTTTTATTATTATTGAAATAGCTTATTTTAAACGTAAGAAAAATCCGTGAATTCCGCAAAAATTTTGTTTTATAAAAGTAGATAACATATTCAAAAGATACAGTGTAATTGGTAGGAGAATTTAATCAGTTTAAAAAATTACATCGTTAGCAATGTTTTATAAAAGCTCTCTTTGTTAATGATCTATCACATACATATCAAAGCAAACACTGATAATTATAGAGGTAGATAGTCAAATATCAACAAAGTCTCATAGAGATAGAGGTAGATAGTCAAATATTAGTTTCCTATCTATCTCTTCCCCTCCACAAATCTCTTCAAGCAGTTTTATACATTTTAACATTTCCGATCAAATCACAATCGTAAAATTTCTAATTCTTACATTATTTTACAACAGTCTGGAAAATAATGATAATTCCTATTTTTGAAATAAAATTTATTGGATTTAATTCTTTAAGCGACGCAAAAATATTTTCATATTCTTAAGAAACTGAAATAAAAAATCTATTACCTCAGAAAATTAAAGCTTTTCATTTTAATTTAGTAAAGCCTTTTTTTCATCATTTAAAATAATTTTAAGGCGTTTATTATAACCAATTACAAAAGATGTCAGATTGCTTTTAATCATATTAAGAAATAAATGTCCGATTATGTATCATTCGCATTTTAAATTCAAAGCAATATCAACAAAACAGTAAAAATCATATCTGGAGTATTACGATATATCTACTCAAATAAGGTTTTCTTACAATAAAATAGAATAAAATGCGATCCATTTATTTTGGCATCAATCAAAGAGATAAAATTGTTTTAAAAAAACAAAATGCTATGAAATTCTTCAAATAGTCTGCTTTGATATAGTAAAATCAAGGGATCAGTCTCGAGAGACCATTAAACAAACCAAGAAATTGATATCTATTTTTCGATTTCAGAACAAGATACTTTATTTTATAAGAGCTCCGGGGGAAAGATTTAGAAAAGGAACGATATAGAGCTTTCAACGACTTCAATATATTCATAGGTTTTGCAAACTTTAGGAATTTATTCAGTTAGATTTCTCGTGCAATTTTCTAACTTGGAATAAAAAAATTCACCAAACGATTTCATTCTTCCGTATCTCATGAAGAATCGTCTCTATTGGATGGAAAACTTTCAAATCCGTTTTAAATCTTTCAGAATTTATCATTTTAAGACACAGGACACGGAAATGCATATAAAAATATCATTTAAAAAAAGATACTGAAG
Organism: Argiope argentata; assembly: GCA_026289955.1. Classification (NCBI taxonomy): domain Eukaryota; kingdom Metazoa; phylum Arthropoda; class Arachnida; order Araneae; family Araneidae; genus Argiope; species Argiope argentata. The sequence continues at coordinate 21,011,563 of JAOUZG010026641.1, read as the reverse complement.
GTTAGTTTAATTTCTACATAAACGGAATAAACTGGTAAGAAAAATAATTATTATTACTGGGTTATACAGCATCAAAACATGTAATTTTATTTGAAAATATAATAATAATATCAAATTTATTTGTATCTTATAAGAATGCTTCCTAAAGTGATTTATGAAAAAGTTTCAACATTCTTTTTATAAATTTCCCTATTATGATGTCATTTAAAGTTTTTATTTCTTGGGGGGGGGATGCCATACAACCAAATACTTATTTTATTTTTTTTATTTTTTTGCAAATGTGATATTTTATAGCCATAATTTCAACTAATATATTCCGAAAAAAATTTAAACAATCATATAATTTTTATTTTATTACCTTATTACGTTGTCACTTTTATTGTCATTTTTTTCTTTGGTTGTTTATTTTAAAATTTATTGCCTAGAGAATAAGAAACTTTCAAAGCCTCTATTAAATAAAATGTTGTTGTTACTTATAGCACTTGCCTAAGGACAAGCCCCCCACTGATGCAGCAGCATATTTAAGACGACATAGTTGGCATGGTTGTTCTTCTGTGTGCTATCCGTGAGATGTGTGATTGTACCCCCTTGTAACTAGGAGCTGTGCACGCGACTGTGATGAGTATGTAGCTAAGTCGTACCCAAGGTCCTAGTAGGCGCTACTTGAAACAAGAGACGCTCCTTTCGGCTTGAATTCTGCTGATATAACCACGGGGAGCTTGTCCATGGCAAGTGCCATAAGTAACAACAACATATATATTTTACTCATTTTAATGTTGCGATATTCGCGTTTATATGTTTCAGAAAGTACAGATTGACAGAAAGGTTCAACACTTTATTGGATCTGACTCAAAATTTAATAAGTATCTACATTAAAATGTTGATTCTGTGCACCAAATTTGATATGCTCTCTTAGTTTTGCAGTTATTATGTTAATTTATATTCGAAATGACGGATAGATAGTCCTCCTCTTAGAAGATTTTTTTCCAAATTTTATATAAATCTTCAAATTTGGTACAATACCAAATTTCAATCATTCATATCAAAGCATTTTAAAGTGGGTTTTGTCATAGAAAGACATTCAAAAATGTGTTTTTCGAACTCAGATACGTCTAAAACCTGAAGATAAATCAAAATCTTGAGCTCAAATTTAATGACGACTTCAGTATTTTTTTATTATACGTATATGAGAAAATAACAATGGGAAGTAAGACATATTTTACTGCTTTCAATATAAACGTCGTAATTAAATATTTACTATTTCGATCTGACTCTTCCTCCATTTCATACTTCTCTCTGACTCAGCAAATACTCTCGTCTGTCTGATGTCAAAAGTCTATCAACTTATACGAACCCACCTGAAACTTCCATGTTTGAAAATTCATTTATTATAATATTATTGTTCCTAGTTAGACCATAACAAAGCAAATTAATAGAAGAAAGCGTTTTATTTTGAATGAAGAATGAGTACAAGTTTTTACTCAACTTTAATTCACAGATATATATATATATATATATATATATATATATATATATATATATATAAATTTAAAAGTGTTTCCTTCTATATATTTTAATGACAAGATATGATTCATGTTATCTATAAAATTAGAAATGAAACGCATTGGCATTAACTCTGATTTTTTTTATCATGTCAGAACATGATGTTGCTTGGGGAGTGAAGTTTACGGCGTCAGCAAAAAAATCCGTCGACGGAAAATAAATTTTTTTATCTGCACGAGCATCTCAAAAAATCAACTTTTAATAACGCGTTGCCATCACCTTTACAAAAGCTCTGATTAAAAAAATAAGTTAATGACTACAGCAAATAAAACCTAGAAAAATGTCATTTTGATCAGGTGATTATAGGAAAAGAAATAAATAAGGAATGTGATATCTTTTTAAAACAATAAATGAGAGACAAAGTTTTTTTGAATCGTTTGCAGTACTAAAGTGACTCATTCAATGAAACAAAATGAATAAAAAATATAATTTAACTTGCACGAGCACTTGGTGCTTGGCCGTTCAAGAAATGATGTCCTGACGTGATGCATTTAAATATGCATAGCAGATTTCATTTTAATCTTTTATAATACTATTACTCTTAGTTAGACAGTAATGACATCTACACATTTTTAAAATTTAAAGGCTCGTTTCATTATATATCTTAATGACAAGTTATGATTCAAGTTATCTATAAAATTTGAAATGGAACGTATCGACATTAACCCTGATTATTCTTCGTATTTGCTTCTGAAGAGGGTCGTATTTTTCGTACGTGTGCGTGCAAAATTTCAATACATAAAGACGAAACCCCTTTATTGATAGTCGGTGGAAGAATTTGACAGTACTTCGTGACTTGTACGAAATTTCTTGGGTTCAATATTTCATGCGATTCCATTCCGTACTGTGATAGTAAAAAGCATGAGAATGGATTTTGTGGAAGTTTGTAACTGATTGAAATAGAAAGAAGTTTGGAAAGACAAAAATAGATTTTTCTTCCCCAATGAAAGTGAAAACTTTGAAAGAAGAGAAGGTATGTGATTGGAAAAATTCTATATGAAATATTCAGCCTGCAGGATTTTTCAAAATGAAAATCTCATAGATTCAAATTAAATTTTTCTAAAATTCATTTATATAATAGGGTACAAGTAACGTAATTTCTATTTTTACTAACAAAAGTTATTTAAATATATTATTACAAAAAGTAATTTGTATAAAACTTAAAGTTTTATTCATAAAGTTTCTACATATTTTTTGTTGCATTTATAAGTCGAAATAATTATTCTGAAATAAAAATTATCTAAGAAATATATCTATATATCTAAGAAATTTGTGAAAAAAAGAAAAAAAAA
>JAOUZG010026641.1:20958907-20993708 GCA_026289955.1 Argiope argentata | reverse complement strand
AAAAAAGGATTGTGCATGCGAATGTGAAGCTGAATAGCAAAAGTCGTACTTTTGGCCCTAGTTGGTGCTACTACAAAACAAGAGACGCTGATTAGGCTAAAATCGCTGACTACCTCAGCGAGCCTGTCCATGACAAGTGCCATTAGAAACAATAACAACTTTACAGACTCCTTGTTTTAAAAATACATCAAAAACAGTATCTCCCATCGATTTTCCAGTATATTTGATAACACAGTTTCTGATTTCACTTTAGTAAAATTAAAAGGGGCCTAGATGGCCTGGTTGGTAGAGCATTGAACTCGTATTCCTTTGGGTGCGAGCTCGAACCCTGCCGGGCGAAGATTCACCGAGTGTGTTATGGCTGACGCGCGTTAAATCTGTCGTGGCCACAATGTTCTCCAAGTGGAGAGTAATACCACTAGGGGTACTGGCTTAGAAGTGATCGTTCTCTGTTCCAGATCTAAATTACGATCTGTGGATGAATGAATGAAAATACATGAAGTTCGCCCCCATAAAAAGGGTTATAATGTATATGTAGCTAAATAGTACTCTTGACCCTAGATGGCGCTACTGAAATATGGTAGACGCTCGATTGGTTAAAAATGTTGACAGGTCTGTCAGCGGGCTTGAAAAAATGCATAAACAACAAACAACAACAAAATTTAAAGGTTATTGAATGTACAGATAAATCTTTCTGCTGAACGAGAGGATTAAAAATTTGGTATTTACGAAATATTTTTTCTTTTTTATGTACGATTTGTGCAGAGAAAAAAAATATTATAATAGTAAGAAAATTCGAAATCGAGATTTAGGCCTATCTGCACGTTTTCCATCCCCCTGAATTCAAAACGCCAACTTTTAGATTTAAAATCCATCCGCTGTGAGCATGGTGATTAAAAAAACATTTCGTATTAAATAGATGAAATTTGGTATGTAACCTTTCCCTCAAATTTTGTATCAAATTCATTTAGAGAAAACCTATATATACAGCTGTACAAGTACAAATAACTACAATAATCATAAAATAACATAAAGTTAAATAGATAAAATTTTGTACATACACGTTTTACATCCATAATGAACCTGTACAGAAATTGTAACAAAATCTACTCAGGGGTTAATCTTTAGTCGATCTATTCTTTTGAATACAAATAAATACGATAATTAAAATTCATAATGACCTTAATAAATTAAATTTCCGTCAAATTTTCGTTTGTCCTTTTGAAAAGAAAGTGTCCAAAATGCATATATGATAATTTGGTATCTTGCATATAAGCTGCGTCCCAGGAATTAATCACCAGAAAAATTGATTGATAGCATGCTTGATTAAGTAAAATGTTGGAATCACAACAAAGTTAAATACGTCTGAACTATTTTCGCCAATTCACCTGATTAATAATATATAAGTACTCTGTTTTTTTCACTCCTATACTAAGAATGCACAATTCGCATGCGTGGGTTTCCTGAAAATAAAAATCTTAGCAATTGTGATGTTTTCAGGTCCAATGTCCATAATTTTATGTGGAGGGAAGAAGTTAATTTTGTTTAATAAAGATCATGCGAGAAAGTTTCGAGGAGATCACGCCCTCTTGTTTTTGTTAAGATCTTATTCTAAATTTAAATTATCTTACTTGTTGTGCTGAGTCTATAGTGCTTCCATACTTATCAATAAATAAAGAAATAGTCTATTCTTAGGTAGAATCATTCTAAAATAGCATATTAAACAAGTATTTTTTTAAAAAATTTAAGTCAATTCCTACTTAGTACTTAATTACTAATAGATCAGCAGAGAAAAATTTTTAGTTACATTTTATTAAATAATATAAATAATTTATCAAAAAATAATATAAATAATTTATCAAATCTTTAATAATTTATATAAATAATTTATCAATTAATATAAATAGTTTATCAAAAAATTATTTATAACGAAATCAAGTCCATATACGTTGAAAATAAACCAAAGCACACTGCACGTGCTTCAATTTTCAACGCCAGTTAGGGCAACGCAACACAGTTTAGAAATTTTTAATGTTTACTTTTAAATGCATCAAACACTAAGAAAATAAACAAAATCGTTTAAAGTAATTGGTCTAAAACATGATAAGCCTAACCTCGTTAGCGTAGGAAAAAAACAAATTGAAGTCTGAATTGTAGGCGGTGAAATGAAGAGTTTTGGTGGGAAAGTTTGTTTTTACTTAATTAATAAAAAAATAATTAAATTAAGAAATTAATATTTGAAAAATGGCATTAACATCAAGTGTCATCCACTATCAGATACGAAGCGACAACCAGAATTCCCAATTACAGATTTCGCACAAGCTTTGACAAAATGTTGTCATTTGTATCTGAAGAGGATATGTAAAATTTCATAATTTGTAGTCACCGTGTTCGCAGGCAGACTGATATCATTTCAAAATTTATTTGTTTCGACTGAAAAAGATTTAAATGTGTTCAATTTTTTTAAGTATAGATATCGAATATTTTAATGATTACAATGTTTTTTTTTTCCTTTGTATACTCCTGATCCGAGAAAATAAAAATATTTTGCAGAAAAACATAATTTCTTATATTTTAAAAAACATTCATTCCAATAAATCATTCATTACCCGAATTGTAAGTTAACAGATTATCTACATGACATACATTCTGGAAATTGGTTTAATTTGGTCTAGAAATCCATATATTAAATAAAAAATAATTTATTATAATGCTTAAATTCTGGCATCTTTATACAATGTGTTTACATTATCGTACATGTTAAACATATGTTTGGGTATTATGTGATATAGTTTCAGTAATTTTAAATGATTATAATTTTTTATTATGCGTTATTATATTCACAAGACTAATTAACAAGAACAATTTTTTGAAATGTCATTCTTTTTCGAACGCAAGAAGGTTTGAAATGTAAAGACTCCGCATTTTGACTCAATACTTTTTTATATATAGAATTTAAGAAAGAATGAAATAATAATAATATAGTGTATAAGGAAATTACCAATGGCGTATCAAGAAAGAATAACGTTTGCATCAAATTTCAATATTTAGATTGTTCGCTAAAAGTCATAATCTAAATCTGTTAATAGACATTTAGCAGACGATTCCTTTTCAAGCATTTTATAACTTCTATTTTTATTTCAATTAAAACATTATTGAAAGATAAAAGCAAACGTTTTTTTCTTTGATAAACATAATTTATTAATATTACTTCATTCATTTTTTGTATAATAGCCGATAGTCAATTGTAAACCTTTTGGAATCTGGCAATGGTTTGTAATATATGCTGTAAATTTAAAAGAATAAATAAGCGGATGGAATTCCAAAATGCTTAGAGTATTATTTTAGTTTTTAAAAATTGAAGATGCTCTGCAAGCTATAGTTTGAAGCTTAAAAAAACGGGTAGTTTTCTAGAAAGCATGAAAAATAGACGATAACACAGATCTTTAATAAATAAAGTGTATGGATAGAATAAATAAAGTAAAGCTAAGATTTCCTAAATTTACTAATCTTTTTTTAAATAAATAAAAACAAATATTATCCGCGACTGGGATATAGGCGGGTAGTTAAAAATATTGAAACAAAATGCAATAGTAAGTCATAACTTTAACAAATATTATTTATCTTCAAGTAAGTAATGAATTTATTTCAAAAAAATAAACTAGAAAAAAGGAAAACAAATCAGTTAGATTTTGTGAAAAAGTAAAGAATGTAAGGATTTACTAAGAAGAAATTGGAATTATGTGTTTGTAGGAGGTAAGGAAAAAAAGATGCAAGTAAATAACACTCGTCGCGTTTCTTGCGGTTTTTATTCTTCTGTGTCGAATTAAAAAGTAATGAAGTGTTCAAGCGTTATTTATGTTTCGAATTAAGAGCAGCGTGGATTTTTTTCTCCAGAATAATCCACAAAAAAAAGTAGAAAAATTAAAGGAAATAATGCATTTCCCATTTAATTCTCCCTGAGAAGATGAGAAGAGATTGTTGAGCAAAAATATTATAAATCTTAAACTAATCCTTTTAGTGTGACAAGTAAAGAATGTATATCAGATGAATAAATGCAAAAAAAAATCTTATTCACTCGGAGTAAAAATATAATTGGTTTTCCATTATGAAAGTACAAAATTATTAATATCAAACTGCAGATAGATTTTTATCAGATTTTTTTCTGAAATATTACTTACCAAAATGCCATTTTTAAAGCATCCTTCTTTAACATCTATAGACTTTTCCTGGTGCATCAAAAATTAGATGCATACGAATTCATCGGTGTACAATGATTCTTTGAAGGGTCCAACAAATCCAGTACAAAGTAGTAGTAATATGAAAGTGATTAATTTGGATTAGAGCGAAAATATTCTTATGTTATCTACCAAATTTTTTTCTTGTACTGCACCAATTATGTCAGAATCTGTACCGTTTACCGCCCTGAACAATTGGAATCAGAAATAGACCATCTTTTAGACCAGTATATTGCCCTAATCTTCTTCAGAAGTTCCTATAAACATACTTCAATAAAAGTCCGTCGATAATGAAGAAATTCGAAATACATAAAATCCTGTAAATATCAAAAGACATTAATGAGAACGCTTCCATCAAAAATTAAAATTTTTGCTTTTAGCAAAACATTCTTTTTAACTTTACATACTAGATATCTTTGTCTCAAGTATATAATGATGCATTCAATTTTCATCCCAAGTTAAAAGTTTTGTGAAAATATATATTTTTATTTCTATTTTAGTTTATTTCAAATGTTTGATAAATTTCTGTTATTACAACCTTTTGATTTTCATTTCAAAATTAAAAGTAAATCTTGCTGAAACTGTAATTTATTCATTTTTATATAAAATAGAATGCCTTCATAAAGCAGGGCTCACACGAAACCAAGTACTGTCCTCAATAGAAGGCCAGGCCTACTTCACGAATGTCACATGATCGCAAATGGAAATGCCTAATACGTGTTCTGATGTGGCAACCATTTGTCATTGTCTCATTGGAGTCACGTGACCCTCTAGAGATAAGTGTGGCCTTCCATTGCGCGCCGTTGTTGACTTCGTGTGAAAGCTGCTTAACTTATGCTCAGTTCTTCTCTAATTTCCTGATCTGTCATTCGTCAGCTATTAGGAATACAATCGAGAGTTGATCGAATTTTCACTCGTGGTACACTTGCACTTAGGGGGTGATAATAAGTCAAATTTTTAACTCCTACAAGCGATTTTAAACACTTTAAACCATCTGCATAATTGAAATCTCGTTAATATATTATTATTAATTTAAGAATTTATTTTTAGTCAAATTATAATAAATTCAGTATTGTATTTTATTATTTTATTTTATTAATAATGTAATGATTATTAGTATTAGGAAGCACACTGTTTACGCATCGGCCTTTCAATCAAAAAATAAGAATTGAAGGATAAAAATGATGTAAAACCAAATGATTATTTAAATTTTAACCCCTTGACATACGAATTTACTTAATTTCCTAATCAGATGACATCCTATTTGGGTTCTTTATCGTTATTTTAATTTTTATAACAATATTAGGAGCTTTCGAGATATTGAAAGTTTCTAAGTTGTCTTTGCTTTTTTTAATTTCTTAATACTTCCATTTAATTACAAAATTAAAAATTTAATAATTCGATGCACGACTCAGACACGTAATTGTTTTCAAATGGGTAAAACAATTTATAATGGTTAATACAGTAACATATATTACGCCTTAATTTAAAAGTTTTTTTATATATAATTGATTTACTCTTGTAAAATCTCAACTTTAAAAATATCAATAAAATAGGAAATTTACCTCTTAATAATTTTTTATACCTGCGAATGAAAACAAAACGAAACCAGTCTATCGATTATGTTAATAATTGTAATAAAAAAGTTATATGTAAAAAATAACATCGAAATTTGCAAAATAATACCATTCAGGCTGCTCCTAAGTTTTCTATGGAATTTTCCCCATACAACTTGTATTATTAATTAATCAGATTTCTTAAAAAAATATTGAAATAGTTTCCTTGAACTCGATGATGAAAATCATGAAAAAGTAGCAGACGATTTTCCTAGAATACAATTCTGAATCGTTTATTGTCCTTTTTGTTGCCAAGAGAAACGATAAAATTGCAGAAATAGTTTATCAAAGAAACGATATAGCACAATATATTAATCTATCTTGTTGCTATTACATCTGAATATCTTTTAAGTTTCATAAGCTTTGAAATCTTTTGTTTAGCCCTGAGAAATAACGTAATAGTGCAAATGCAATAAGAGACAAAGAATTTAAGAACGACAAAACGATGAGTGTCTAATTAAAATAAAACAAACGACATGGCGTTATGAAAAAGCAATAAAATAACTTAGCCGTTAAAAGCCTTCTTAAATAAAGAATAATGTAAAAGTAAAAAAACATTCTCATCTGATATGATTCCAGCTTTGTAAGAGCGGAAATACAGTCACGTAATTTCGTTATTGTAAATCGTAATTATGCATACAAAACTGATATAATTTAGCTTTCTTTTAAAACGTTAGTTCAGAATCTTTTCTGACAAACCTTTTTTCCTTCTTTTAAAGATCATGTATCTTCATCTTCGGTTTCTTTTCAGCAAAAAGAAAAAAGAAAAAAGGAGAGCCGATTTTTTTCTGATTATAGCTGTGATAATGACAAATGCATATTTATGAAGCTTTATGTTATGAAGGCCATTAACTTAGAAAAATTAACGCGATTTACATTTCCAAGCAACATATGTACAATAGCAGGGGGGAAAAGGAATCACCTGATTTTATTCTGTTGCCAATCTTCTTATGTGAAAATTATAAAAACATGATTTTAAAGCTAATAATGTACACTAAAAGATGATACAAGTAAAATGTTTATAAGGGATTTTCTACATAGTTAAAATTGTACGAGCTTACGTATTTCCTTTGGCAAATTCGTTCTTTGATATCATGAATATGATTTTTCGATGACAAATAAATTGCTTAGAGTAGATATTTGATTAATGAACAATAATTACATCGGCATTTTCTATTAAGGGGTAGTTTACAGTATTTAGATGTTTAAAGTTTATATGTCTTCTATATGTCGGTTATCGTAACGTATGTGTGTATTTAAAAATATCTGCAGTATATACTATATTTACCCTCGATTTCTAATTGTTTCATAACAGAACGTTGTTACAAAAATTTCTGATTGAAGTTTCATTCTTTTTCGCAAAAAAGATTCAAAAGCTTTGAAAGTTTAGTCTAAATTGCATCCAAAATATCATTAAGTAAAAAGCACCAAAATGGAAAGTTTTGCTGTTTGAGCAAAAAAAATACTACATAGGGTTTTTATATTTCAAAGAAAGAAAGAAAAAATGCTTTAGTTCCTTTCGAATAATACTGTTTTTAAGGATTTTACAATGAACTTACCTCTATAAAGTTCTTTTTTCTTCTGATTCTATACATATACGACTAATACAATATGTCTAGATTTGAAACAATTTGAAAAGTCTGCTAAAATTTTTGTTTTGATGATTTAAGTAAAATTAACAAATTTTACTTAAATCATCAAAACAAATTAAATCATCAAAACAAAACAAAATGTAACTGAATGCAGGATATTCAGTTACATTGAAGCTTTTATTGCATTTAGATATTTACATTTAAATGTATATATCGAACTAGTTTCGTATATTTAATTATATCTAAAATCAGAGGGCATTCACAAAATGATTCGCCTTTGGGCATATTCCAATCTATTCATTCAAATCCTTTCTAAATGTTAGAATAGAGTCATTAGATGTAGAGATGACAAAATATTTCGACTAGGCGATACTACGATTTAGCAGTATATTTTGCAATTACAAATGACGTTTTCTGCTCAAGAATTAGTCAAGATCCTAATATTGTTGTCTTACCTACTAATACAATAAAATGGTGTTAAAACTAATCACCTTGTAGATTTTTCTTCTATAAGATTCTATGATACTTAATGGAATAATAAAACCTATTTTAGGGGGAAATTCCTAGATTTTCTAGAACATCTTTCAGTATTTTTATACAATTTAATTTTATAGATGTTATTTTGCTAGAAAATTGTGCTAATGAATCATAAGAGGGTAATTTTCCCTCCGCCGGGCACCATCAAAAAATCGCCAAATAATGTAGAATTTTGCCAAATTTCTCACAGCGATTTTAAAACTAAAATTGCCAAGCAATTTAGAATAATTCCAAATTTCTTTGGCGATTTTTTGCTGGCGCCTGGCTAACGGAAAGTACATCATTGTTTCTCAAATACGCAAAAGTAATATTAAATGTCATTTTAATTTGAGACAAAAACTACATATTACCTACAAGCACTTTGAGTACTCTTTAGAATACATTGATGTATACGGATATTCTATGGAGAAAACTAAACAGTTAAAGGTTTAAATCTAAATAATGGAAATCTATAGATATTGTTACGTTTTTAGCGTAGCGGGTTCGGATTGAATGGACTTTATTTGAGGACAGCACAAACAAATTTATTTACAGCTATTTACAGGTATATACAGGATGACTTGGAAAAGTAAAACTTCAGAAAACACAATTCAGCAATAATCAGTCACTTACAGCGTAAATGCAAGTCTTACGCACAATAAACACGGTTTGCAAAACAGCTATAGTATAGCACAGCAACAGTCAATCACAGCGAGCTCAATAACACAGCGTTAACAGCAAACGCAAACACAGTTCACTAATACAAGCGAAAAGCTGCAAGTAAAGCGAAACGCTTCTCTTTGAGAGATTCACTCACTGACTCCTTTTACGGCAACCCTTCCCTTATATAGCCGGGCCCGCGCGCGCCCAAGGTCAGGGGGAAGCAACGCGGCGTTTCACGTGCAATCGAGGACTATTCCTCTCGCCAAGTCAACTCGGCTGGCGCAGAGTATCTTGTGAAGCGCCGCCAAAATCTCACCCTTGGCGCACGTTTCGCCCGCTTTTAACAATATTATCTATAAACACATTCTTTACTATCGATTACTTCAGAAATTAATTCCTATGAATCAAAGCACTGTTTTCAGAATTGTTTTGCCATTTTAATCATAGACTGATTTTGACACAAAAAATTCTTTCGGAGATATTGGCATAGTAACAGAAATCAATGTAACCTGGAAGCTTTTAAAGCATCCAATTTTTTATTGCGTCATTTTAGTGAAGCAATCTATGAATATAGCCATTTTATGGAAAATGCAGGATATTCAGTTACATTGAAGCTTTTATTGCATTTAGATACTTATATTCAAATGCATATAGCGAACTAGTTACGCATATTTAATCATATTTAAAATGGGAAGCCATTCACAAAATGATTCGTCTTTGGGCATATTCCAATCTATTCATTCAAATCCTTTCTAAATGATAAAATAGAGTCATTAGATGTAGAGATGACAGGATGACAAAATATTTCGACTAGGTGATAATTCGATTTAGCAATATATTTTGCAATTACAAATGACGTTTTGTTGGGGGAAATTGCTTTCATCAACTCTCCTGCTAAACACGTAGATTGAAACCATAATTCTATTCGAGATTCAGGAAGTATGTATTGCACCTTAAAACTGCTTCGTTTAATAAATAGAACACAATCAGAAATTTTCGAAATGTGAAATAAAGCTTGGCGTTACTACAAAATTAGTATAATTAATATTTCTAGTTCCGGCGCAGTAGAATAAATATTGTAAGTCATAAGAATCTAAATTGTAGTGGTATACATTTCAGAACATGAAAAACGAATAAACAAAACAAATGCAGTGAAAAATAATCTTCCATCTTGTGAAACACTCTTAGTAGCCTCTCAGTTTAACAATACATTAATTCAATGGATATTTAATTGGTTTTTATACACTGAAGCGACCTAAATCATGGGATAACAGTATGAAAATATACAAATAGCTGTAGCATCCCATATTAAAGTATAAATGAAGAATGCGTTGGCAAAGTTTTTATTTGTATTCTACCCATATGGAAAAAGTTTCTAAACGGGATTGTGTTGTTGTTATTTATGTTACTTACCATGGACAAGCCCTGCTGATACATCAGCATATTTTAAGCAGAAGATATGCGCCGCTTGTTTTGCAAGTAGTATTATCTAAGGCCAAGAATACGACTTGGCTACCCACACAAGCCTTTTTAGGTGGCGAACATTCGTGCATATTATTCATTCATCTCAGACCGTAATTTATACCAGAAGCAGAGAACGATCGCCTCTGACCCAGTACCCCAAGTGGCATTACTCTCGACTTGGAGAACTTTGCTACCACAACAGATTTAGCGAGTTCCAGCCGCCGCACCCTCGGGGGATCTTTGATCGGTGAGTTTCGAACTCGCAACCTAAGCAGTATAAGTCTAACTCTCAACCAACCAGGCTATCCCGGCCTCTGACGAGATTGTAGCCACACGAAGAGAACTAACAAATTGTGATTACGGAATAATAGTTGAAAATAGACATTTAAGGTATTCAATGTGAAAACCATTAGGGATTGAGCATTCTGAGATCCATAGTGTCAATGGTGTGCCGAGAGTATCTAATTTCTTGTATAACTTCCTATCATGGAAAATGTTCTGTGGCCAACCTCATATACTTAAGGACCGAGACCAAAGATGTGTGCATAGAGATGTGTGAATATTAATATACGAGCAACACTGCTTGAAATAACGTACATAGAAATACGATGGTGTCCTTTAATTGGTTATGGGAGAAGAAGATCGGCTTGAGTGTCTTTACTAACAAGACGACATCGACTATAGCGCCTCTCTTGGCCTCTTGGGACCATCTAGGTAGGACCTCAGACAACTGGAAAACCGTGGATTACTCGGATGAGTCTGGATTTCAGTTTAAGCGCTTATGATAAGTTGAATGCTGACGTGACCCCACGAAACGATGCACTCAAGTTGTCAACAAAACACTGTGCAAGATTGTGGTGGTTCCTCAGTGTTGTGGGCTATTTTTACATGGAATATACTGGTACTCTGATTCAACTAAACCGATTATTGAGTGGTAATAGTAATGCCCATCTATTTGGAGATCGGTAATCCACGGACTTCAATAACAAAATAACGATGGAATCTGTGCCATATCACTGGGTCACAACTGTTCACGATTGGTTAAAAGGACATTCTGGACGAATATTTTGGCCATCAAGTTCACTCGACATGATTCTCATTAAATATTATTTTATTAATTGAGAGTTCAGTTCAGGCACAAAATCCTGCACCTGCAACACTTTCGCAGTTATGGACATCTATAGAGACAGCATGGATCAATACTTCTGCAGGAGACTTCCAATGATTTGTTGAGTTCATGAAACGTCGGGTGTTTTCAAATTTCAGTATTTCCAACCTTGCTGAATCCGATAAACACATTTTTGGCGTTTTATCTTATCATCTGTAATCATAATAACTCAAAGACACTTTAAATTAAATGACTGAAATTTGATACAAGGAGATTAATAATTGGACCAAATTTGTAAATTTCCATAAAATTTTGAACTGAATCCAATGAGATGAAGCCTGCCTGTTTTGTTTCTTCGAGAACAAGTGTGATAAGTAAAAAAAGCAAAAAAAGGAGTATACCAAATTTAATCCGTCTAGCTCAAAGCATTTCTTCTTTATCATTGTCAGACAGACAAACATTTTCTAAAAAGATGTTTATAGAACTCAAGAGGGTTTAAAATGTGGAGATTTGTCCAAATCTCTAGTTTGGATTTTTCTACGTTTATTATAATTTCTCTAAACTAATTATACCATAAAGTTAAAAAAAAAGAATTAAATGATTTTTTAAAAAAATTTCTATCAAATTCGGTTATTCAATTTATTTAAAAAATGAAAACTAATGTAAAAGGAAGAACTTTCTTAGAGATGTCTTACTATATTTACATTTTAAATCTTTTATTGTTTTGGGGGGAGGGTATTTTCGATGAGTAATAGTATGAAACAAAAATAAATCAAATCCTAAACTGAAACGAACTTTTTTCGTCCTAAAATAACCACACATTTAAAAAGATTTGTCTCCAAAATCCTGGGTCTATTAATAAAGCATTTCGAAGTAATTGAATTTGACACTTAGAAATTACTGCACTTTAGTCAACTCGTTATAAAAGACCGGAGACTATTAGAAAATTGGATGAAGTTAGCGCAAGAAAAGTACAAAATAATTTTTGCAACAAAAGTAGACTCTGCCTTTTTCGGTCATATCATTTGTCGTCATGGTTACGGTGATTGATAATACTTTAAGCTTATTATCTTTTCGCTTCTCTCATTTCGGTGCGTTAAGTGAAAACTAATTAGGAAGCACATTTTAATTTGCATTTTTGCCACCGAGATCTCCCAGCAAAGAACTTGTCATTTTTCTTCAGAGATGGAGGCAAAAATACAATTACTTTTGTTTTGAAATAACCTTCAGGAGTTTTTTTTCTTCTGTAAATGAAATTTTGATAATAGATAAGACTGTTTTCTCATTAAAAGTCATCTAATTTTGCTTGATTTTTTAAAAAAGAATTTTACATTAAAAAAAGAAGTGAAAAGGCAGTGAGGTAATGAAAAAAACGGGCAATATGGGGTTTTTAAGATAACTAGTTAGACGTTTGAATGTTTGAAAATTAAAAAAGGAATAATTATTCTCCAAAAGCCAGTACGGGACTATTCCACCAAGGATTAAAAATGACGTCAATATTTCATCATGTGATACATAATAGCTGTACGTTTTCTACAATTGCTGCAATTGCATTAATTATTTTTAAAAATTATAATTTTCGGGTACGGTGTTTTTTTTTAATTTAATTTTTGACTTTTTTACAGTGATTGTAATCAATAACGAAAAAAGCAATTAAAAAAATAGGACATAAAATGAATCAACAGGTAATAGAAATGCAGTCCAGAACTGAAAAGAAAGTAAGCAAGCAATGTAGGTATTAAAATCAGTCAACACAAACTCAACCAAAGATATTCACGCACCAGTGGAAGAAAATATTAAATTGAAATAGTAAAAATAGCACTTCGACGATTGATTTAAATGAAAAGAATTTGATCTACATGCCAGGTCTGTGGGAAATATGAGCTTATTCAACCGACAAGTTCTTAGCATTGTTGAGTAATTGTCCCCACTTATAGAAGCCTATACAAAATTTTTATTCATGGTAATCGATGTAGTGCCTCTCTTAAACATGTGACTGACCGTCACATTTGACATCAGGAACAAAGTTTTGAATCTAAAATGATAATTGAATAATATTTTAATATAAAACGACCTTTTCATCAAAATCTATGATATGGAATTTTTGACCAATGCAATTCTTTCTCTGCATAAACGAATATCAGAAAATAAGTCATCTTTATGCATACAAAAATAATATACAAAACTATCTTTACCATTCTTCAAAGAGATAAATTTACTTAGTTCCACAAGAAAGTCTAAGGATTATTATTAAGAATTATTAACTTATTATTGAGTAGAAAAAATCAAATTGCTTTTGAGCAAGAATTCTCAGTTAATTCTGATAAGCACTGATAAAATCCCCAGACAAGAGACCAGATGTTACAACTTGTTGATTTCCATTCCGCTTGAAAACGAGGTAAACTTTTATTTGTTGTTGTAGTTGTGTTTTGAATGCAAATGTGCGAATTTGTAACAAAGTTGGTCTTTTCTTAATCGTGATATCACAATCGCGATTAATCTTTTAAGGATGTCGTATCATTACAAGGACGTTTGAAGGGCGGATTACCTGTAGAACAATCGGCCTTAGATGGTTAAAAGCCTGATGATCAATCTAACCACGCCTCGGTAACGCGTTTGTTCTTTTTGCTTGTGAAGAACTTCTTTCTGTGGTGGAGTTTAATTGTTTTTCCTATTTACTGAAAAAAAAATAGTGTTAACGGGTTAATAAAACAATGAAAGGTGTCTTTGAAAAATATAAAAAATAAAATAGTTAAGATGTTCGTATAATTCGAAAGCGAAGAAAGGCTTTAAAATATGATAAGTGCTTTTTACTCTTATAAGAAAAAAAAATCTTGAAAGCCGTTGATAAAAATTGTAAAAATAATTTAGAAAATTTAGGGCGTTGGCTTTTCCATAGTATCCTGGTACGAATATAAAGTATTCTGACCTGGATATATAAGAAGATAAAAGAATTTTGATAGGTTTTCAAACGACTTATTTTTTATTATTTTATTTATTATTGTTTCGTTTCATGATTTCTATTTTCAATTTTAGTTTTATGATTTCTAATCTTCACCTAACATTCATTTCATTTTAAAAAATGTTTTCTGTGAGATAATTGTAGATAAGAATTTGGTCTATGTTATTTCTATGAAACATGCGAAAAAGTAACAGAAAAATAAAGAAAATATTTGATTTGGGTGTTATGAACAAAATACTTCCCTACAAAAGGACTCATACTTTTAAATTTATCTAATCAAAAAAATCAAAGCATATTAAATGAACATATGTTCATGTGATACACTTAAAACGTTCCAAAAATGCCCCCTTTTACAATCTAATCACTTTTAGAAGTGATAGGAAGATGGGTTTTTACACCAAATAACAAGAAAAAGTGCAGTTAAAGAATGATAAAATCTAATACAATATGGAGAACTATATCACCACAACATGTTACTTTTTTGTGGCAAGAAAAAAAATTATTGCTAATTTTTTTATACCAATTTAAAGAGTTATGTGTTGAAAGTGCTACAAAATAACTCAATTTCAGTTATTTAAACAAATTTTCACCAATTTTCGAATTTCTCCCTCAAATATCAGAATTTTTACCTTTATTGTATCTGCCCAATCAAAAGAAAAAAAAATTTCCCCACAGTTTAAAAATTAAATAAGAATAGAAAAATTATTAAAATGAGTCCGTGATTTTTTTTTATTTTCACGTACATGAAATATAAAAAGAAAAAAAATATTGTAAAAATAAAAAAAAATTCTTCAGCCAGATTTAAATAAATCTCCATGGGTTAAAAAAAGACATGTTTTTGAAATTATGCCTTTATATAGTGATCACGACAATCAAAAATACTTTGAGCCTGACAAACAAAATTCGTTAAGAGGATCTTATACCGAAATTTTAGATTTCTATCAGGCTTAAGCGAAATCAATTCGAATTATATAAAACAGTGTCCTTTTATTTAGTTGTTCGAACGCGATAACTTCAAAAAGTTCTAGATTGGTAAGCTTTGTTATACAGATTAAACATTAATAATATAAATCCGAAACAAATTTGGAACCAGACCAATCAAGGTTGGCGTGTTCTTTCTCATGCATGCACACGCGATAAATTAAAAAAGTCGGGACTAAAAATAAATAAAAGGATACTGTAACTACAACTGTAGCTCCTTGTCAAATTAAAATTTAAAAAATTTAAAAGAATTTTTCATGTGGATTTTTTTAGTGCAAACAAAAGATTTTTTTTATAAATTCGATAATATTTCTCTGAATAATTTGGTTGCCAAATGATTCAGTTTGGGCAATGGAATTGGAATTGTCTAGTTTCGAGATCCTAGTTTTCTGTAAATCAATTTATTTTCACTACCGGATTCCGATATCTTTAGGATAATATGACGTGAGATTTCAGATGCCAGTTAACCAATTATTTACGACCACTTCATGTCCCAATCTGACCGTCGCTAATCACTATTACCCTCTTCTCGATAATTTTCTAGCTAAATTAAACCTCACAACCTCCTCTCTTTTACATGCTTATTTCCCACCGGATTTTAAAGAGCGCGCGTCGTGCTTTAACCTTGTCTCTTATAATCCAAAAAGGTGAATTTTTCCACACAATATTGTAAAAAAATTAAAAGGAAGCATTAAAATGACTAAACTATGCAAAAGAATTACAGAATTGTCGTATAGATATGTCATCTGCATTAACCTATTCAAAATACATAAAATAATATTTAACCAATAGAAATAGAGAAAAAGGGGGTATAATTTCAAACAAAAATTATTACATTAAAGGTATAGGTGTAAAAGAAACAAATCAGATTAGATTTATTTAATATTCGGTAAAATTGATTTTCATCAACTTAAATCTTACTAAAATTAAATGTAAATATATTTTCTTTTAAAAATTCAACCATAACATTTTCGTGAAAGACTTTATCTATAAATTAGTACAATTTCCACATGAAGAACAATGGCATCATTTGCAATTCAAACGTGGAAACAAGTTTCCAAAACTATCGGAAAACGATGGTCACAGAACAATAACCGACAGAGCACAATTATTCTGTAGGAATACATAGCAACCGTAAAACCTATTCAGAATTCTAGCAAATTTCTAAAAGAATAAACAACTGAAATTAATTCGTTTATTTTCTCCCGATATTTATAAAGATATAATAAAGAGAATAGCGAAATTTTCCTGTTTTTACTTTGAGATTATAATCAGTGGTAAACTTTCAGGTGAAATAAGTCTCCAATTTATCAATAAATTTCTTTTAAACCGTTTACTCTTCGAAAGTTGGTTGAATTAGATTTAATGGCGCAATAACCAAAAATGGGCACACTGCGCCAACAATTTTTCAAAGCTTTTCAATGCGTTCTACCATACTGTAAAGAAAATGAAAGAGAGAAATTTTTATAAATCAATTCCAGATTACCTAATGTCAACACAATTTTAAGTGTTTTATGATTAGCATAAGAGATTGATTAATGTATTATTCACATCCAATCCATCATTTTAAAAATCCATTAGGAGTTCCATGATAGAGTAATGACAACCGAAATGAAAATTCAATACAGTAATGTAATGCTATAAGGAAGGGCCACAGAAGGGGCGGGTCTAAAGAAGTGAGAAATAATTAGCTCTTTAATGTAAATTATTAAAAAATGCCATGCACCAGAAGCCGTTTGTGATTGGGAAATATATTAGGACTTATAAAGGCGTAAAATAAATCATATTATGTTCCTGCGATTAATTACTTTTTCTACGCCACTGCGTATACATTGGCATTCTATCTGTAAACTAAGAAATGAATGAGATGGCATTTAAGATGAAAAAAAAAGAATTCGAGTCACTTTATATAGTAGAATATAAGGCCTAAAGCTACCAAATTTGATATGTAGTTAATTTCCTGGTGGTTCTATAAGAAAATGTTTTCCAAATTTTAATTTTATTATTTTTTTATTGAAAAGGAATCAAAATGTTAGAATTTTTTCAATCAATTCGATGAAGGCCGTTTTACAAAATTCGTTCTTAGCCATTTTAAAATTCAAAAATTAAATTTTTCATTGACGCCAATTTATTTCATGTTCACATTTTTCATCAGTTTTAATATATTTGTAATAATATCTTTCAATGTTTAAATAGCTAGTTCTTTTCTCCGTGTTAAGAATTCGGTTAATCACGTGGTCTTTTTGGGCGGAGCCAACTGCCAATCATGTAAACACCACGTGGTCTCACTGTTGATAGTACATATTTTTTTTCCAGGAGAAGCGAACTTGACTCGGGTACGAGGAGAATTGTGATCTCGGTTCTCTCCCGAAAATTCCATATGTAGTTCTCTAGCTACACTATGGCGTAATCATGTACCTTTTGTTGTTGATGTTAATCAATAAACCACATAAAAGACAACCTGTGTCTTCAAGTCATTTCACCCAGGCTACCATCTTCACTATCAGATAAATTTTTGTGTAATCATAAAATCAACAATAATTTACTCCGGTTCTTTTTGTAATGTAATTTTGTAATGTAATGTAATTTTTTATTTGATATAGTGACAATAAAAATCCAAGTACAATTTTAAAAATAAAATAAAGATTGAGGAATGAATATTAAGATATCATTAAATCATAATTTACAAGTTTTAGAACAAGACGTTTTAATTTCTTTTATTTGTTTCTTCTTCAAGCTACCATCCACTTAATAATATTATAAGATTTAAGAGTAAACTTTCTTTCATT
Organism: Argiope argentata; assembly: GCA_026289955.1. Lineage (NCBI taxonomy): Eukaryota > Metazoa > Arthropoda > Arachnida > Araneae > Araneidae > Argiope > Argiope argentata. The sequence goes on along the minus strand of JAOUZG010026641.1, from coordinate 20,975,779 downwards.
TACATTCTTCTCATTTTAAAATTATGCAGTATAAAATATAAGATAAAAATTTGTCACAGAAAGCATTTGTTGCAATTTGAAACTGCAATGTATCAATCTGGGAACTATTTATAGACAAATATTTCTGTTTATAACTTTTAAATGCAACTATTTGCACATATATTGAATTAAGTCAGTGAAAGAATTATGACAAATGCTTAAATACGATTTTTTTTCAAATTCTAGGGGGACATTAAAAATTATTAAGAACAAAAGGAATTTGTGGCCAAACGTTATGTACAATCGTGGTAATTTTTCGACATTATCGCCATGAAAATTCAAATATTTATCAAATCAAATCCCATATAACCTCCCAAAAGTAGTTTCAAGTAATATGAGAATAGGTTTTTGTTCAAATTTTTATACGAATCTGTACTTTAAATGTTATAACTGTGCACAAAATGTCTTTTACTTCAGTCGCAACATTTTTAAGTCATCGCTTAATAATTTTAATGAGCTTTATAGAGTATTTTCAAATATATTTCACAATAATACCTTTGCCGACTTTCTGGCACAGAGATAGAACATCTTCCTCGTGTTCTGGGAGTCCCGAGTTTGAGTCCTGGTTTGGGCATGGTTATTCTGTGTGCTATCTGTGAGATGTGTGACTGTGCCCCCCTGTAAAAAGGCGCTGTGCAAACAAATGTGGTGCGTGTGTAGATAAGTCGTATACTTGGCCCCACTTCCAAAAACAAGAGACGCTCCTTTCGGCTTAAATCTACAACTGTATCAGCGGGGGGCTTGTCCATGGCAAGTGCCATTAGTAACAACAACAACAATACTTTTCTACATTTTAGTTACTGAATATATTTCTACATTGAAAAAATAAATGAATAATATAGTTTTTGCGGAATAATTAATATAATTTTCCATTTTAAAAATGATTAAATGAGCATGATTTAAAGTTTAATTGCACGAAAAAAGAATCAGATAAGTAAAAAATAAGGCAAAAAAAACATTAATTGGCAAAAATAGGTAAATATTAATTTTAAAAAATTCTAGAAATTCCACGTACTTTACTTTTTTGTTTGTTTGTATATGTAATCTTTAACGTGAATACGCATGCCAGCGTTGCTGTTTCTTTAAGGCGTTATTTTATAAAATTGCGTTTTATTAAATTAGTTTATTCTAAATAATATAATATTAATAGATATAAAGGTGATATAGAAACATTTTTGTTACGAGCAAACTACTACATAATAAAAAAAATTCGGAAATAAAATAGAGGCAGATGAGCTAAACTTAAATTATTATGATGCTGCAATGCTTCTGTCAGGGGATTCAAATCTTCTTTAAATCTTAGATACGCTACTTTCTAACAACTCAGCGACTAATACTATTATTTTTTATAAAGTACAAAGAATTTCAAATTAAACCATTTATTATTAGCGGTACTTTTACCAAACCTTTCTTGATATGTACCAGAAAGTTGCTCTTTCTTTAAAATTTTCAATTCTGTATTTGCCATCTACAATTTTCTGCGAATTGGCTGGATTTTTTTTCTTCATCAATGCCTGAAATATAAAATAGAAAAAAATTCTTTTAATTTTAAGATACTAAAAGTTTTAAGGTCATTGAATAAAATAAAAGTTGATTAAACTTTTCTCAGAATGCAAAAAACATCATACATTATACCAAAAATTATACTATACTAAGTGAAAACCTTCAGATGAAACAAGACAGTCTTTGTATTAAGATAATAAAACATTCTACTTTCTGCAACATTCACTTTCTACCCATCCATTCTTGTTGAGAAATAGGCTAATTTATTCACGTCTGGCAACACTGTTTCCTCTTCACATCCAATTGTTTTCGATCTGTCAATCAGGATTACGAAATTTCACAACCACTTCCTCATTTTCCTCCCTTTCAGAGGAACACCCCAACCTTCTTTTTTTCTTTTTAATCTCAATGATTTTTCCTAAAAGAGATCAAATCAACATTGCTTCATCGAATCCCAATTCATTTTTCTATAGCTTACCCATCCCCAATACTCTTCAATGCAATATTTAAAAAAAATGAGCAGAAGAGGTCCTCTACCCTTTAAGGGGCCTCACGAAGCAAACACTCTAAACAAACCTGTAACAGTTGGGCGAAAATGAATTTGCGTCATCAAATTCTTCATTTCACCCCTCCTTATCGCAGAACAAGATGGGTTAAAGAGGTGAAACATAAAAGAATTTCTACCTCTCGGTCATTTTATGAAAAATTACACTCAATTGGATGGCGGGCGTTGGATGGGGAATGTTGTTTACAAGTGGGGGAAAGAAGCTTTGAACCTTGTGACGCATATTAAGTAATAGAAAAGCACGGGCGTTATCTAGTCTGGTGTCCTTGGGGTGGTCATGATTGCTATTAACTTTCCATTTCATTCGCCTCTCTTTCATGTGCACTCGCGTTCTCTATAACCTTGATTGTTGCCCTTTTGCGTCAGTAGCAAAGAAACAGGTTGGCCGCACTTTGTAAACGTCTTTTAGGTCAGTAAACTTTTCGGCATCCTGCATGTGTTTGTAACAAACAACAACACTGTAAATGATGAGATAAACAAAATAATGGGTTTTCCCACCTCTTAAAATTGTTGGTGCCAGAAAAAAAAAGGACCTGAACAATTTTCGGACGTCAATGATGTTATTTCCCAGTTACTGTAGCATTTTTTAATCATCCTTTAGGCAAAGAAAGGTTCATCTTAAATGTCACATTGATGATACAATGTATAAAAAAAAATCTGAACAGAATTAATGACAGTGACAAATTTCCAATTTGGCAATTGCCTAAGAATGCTGAGTTGAATGGGGGCCTCAAGTAAATAGATAGATACAAAAATACTATTAGTCAAACTGTCAAATAAAGAATACTGTCATATATCATTCTGTGAATTATAAAATATTTGGATGATTTAAAAATATTGTGTAGTATGATTTTAATGCTTTGACTTAATTAGAACAATATTTATAGATATTGATCGTCTGCTTAGATTCAAGGGTTGATAAAGCACAGTAATGCCTCAAAATAAATAAATGAAATCATAATTATTCCTCTAAAGTAACTGGCATATATGTATGAATTTAAAACATACAGCATTTTGATTAAAATATGGACTGAAATGTGAAGTTTAATTTAACGAGCATATTGAAAAAAAGAACCTTGTGATGTCCACTGTCCAGGACGAAACATACCTAAGTAAGCCCCTGTTTGATTGGAATTAAAATTCTGAAACTTCGACATCTTTAATATATGAACTTGAATAAATCTTATCTTATCAGTAATCTTTAACATTAATAAAATAATCTATTTTCATTTTACTGTCACATTAGGCAAATCCTCATAGACACGATGCTAAATTATGGAATAAAAAAATATGCAACAGAAGCTTCATATGCATAAAAGATATTAATATAATTATGAAAATACTTTAAAATTATGATTAAATCTGCATAGAATATGAAAAATTATAAAATTTGAATGTGTGGTTGATAAATAACATAGTAAACAGATTCATTCTCCTATTTTAATCTCTTAATATTGTTTTTGGATTCCACTTTAAAATATTTGCCTAAAAATATCATTGGCAGATTAGGATTACAATGGTAGCTCAAATTTGGATGGCTCACAAAAAATATATATTTGAATCTGTATGATAACTTAATATAAACAAAGAAAATTAATAGAATCGTTATGTTTCAATTGAGAATAATAGTCTTTTGTTAGCTCCAATAAGTTATGTCATTAGTCTTATGATAGCTCTAGAGTATAATTGTAAAACTGTGGATTTTAATACTAGTATTCCTTTAGGGAACTGAGCTGAAACCGATTCTCTTAAAGAATATATTTTAGTAAATATAAGTAAAAATAATATAAATAATAAAAAATTCGGAAATGGTATATTTTAATGTGAAATGCAATCTTAACGACATCTTCTCAAGAAAAAAAAACATGTGAAAATATAATAAATATGTTTATAATTAATTTAATTATAATTCATACCCAAAAAATTTAATTATTGATACTAAAACTTTCTGATTCTGAATTATTTATAATAACTTAAAATAAGAAAGTTTATGAATACTGGCATGTTTAGATCCTAGTAATATCATATCTATTTTTCTTTCAAAAGAAACGAATACTCTTTTCAGTTATCTTCCTCTATTTATTAGATTTACACGTTAAGCATTTTCGATATTGGGCTTGAGAAATGCCCTTGTTAAAGGATAAAGAGCATTTTCTATGAGGTACTAATAAATATCCGGATTTAAAAAAATCAAAAATCAACTTACATATAAAGAGAATACACAAATCAAAATTTATTTATATAGGAAAAATAACACTTTTGATAACGAATGCATCAATGGACATTTTCGATAATCACGTAATAGAATATGGTGATTCAGCTTAAATTCTTGAGCGGTATCTATGAATTATAAATAATTGAGTGCTATGCATTTTTTTCCGGCAAGTGGCTCCAATTTATAAGAAACCTTTAATTTTATTTAAGAAAACTAATGTTCTCACAAACCGTAGGAAGGCTATTCAATATAAAACTATTCAATATTAAAAATTCAAAATTGCAACGTCTTTTTCACTGGTTTTTTTATACATTAGTTTGTTTCTTTTTATTAATACACAAAATTGTGAAGTAAAAATTTTAAAAGCCAACGAAATGGTTTTCCGAAAACTTTCTCGCAAAGTCTGTAATAAATGTGTCATCCACTAAATAGTAAATAAAAAAATGGACTAAGTAACTATCAAAGTTAAACAATATGAAATGAGCCTAAACGTATTTCTTGAACCAAAACAGTAAAACATGCTATGTATTTAGAGAGAACTAATGCTTCTACAACTAAAACACGTATGAAATGAAATTAGCCAAACTAGCTATAAGAATTAAGTTCAAAGTAAAAATCAAAAGCAAAATATATGATGAATCTGGCATGACGACTTTTTCAAGGGTCACCCTCAGACAGCGATTCAAAGCAGGGATTTTTCTGCGAGGGGTCTGACTTTCATCAAAAAATTAAGTAAAAATTGGATTAAAAAAATAGAATCATAGCAATTTGCAGTATATATTGATTATTTTAATTTTAGGTTTATGGTCTTGTATTGTTTGGTTTAAACAATTTTTTGTAATCCTATATAGATTATTTTTTTAAATTTGTTCTCCTGAAATTGTTTTTAATTCTGCGATATTAATTTGTCTCCCAAGCCTCAATTTTCTGGGATTTTCGGGTCACGAAGGGTCAGCTTTTTGATGAAAGTTTTACTGAATCTACAATGTAATGCCAAAAATATCAATTTTGAACTCGGAACAAGTCTGAAACATGGAGATTCATCAATATCTCGAGCTCAATTTTTTGAGAATTATACTTTCTTTATATTACGAAAGTAAATTGAAATTTTGAGATATGGAACTTTTCAATGCAATGGTTCTTGCAATGTTACATTACAAAAAAAGGAATTTCATAATGAATGACTTCAAACGAGAAAATGAATATTGTTTAATTAAAAATAGTAAATGCACTTGAGGAAAGCACAGGTCTCATTAAGTATTTAAAGAAAGTTGACTGATTAAGAAAAATAGTCAGCTTACATTGTGAAAGATTTCCGGCATATCTTGGACGTACACAGCAATTATGGTGATGCCCGGCCATTATATTCGCCCTGTCCATATATGTGTCATATACTAAACCTTTCAAATGTTCCCATAGAATTAATCAAACTGAGATAAGTCTTGTAAGCTAATATATAAAATGAAGTTCTTTCTATCATTGTCCATATGTCACATTTTAGCGACATCATATCATATTTTATTTCATTGCTGGAAGGCAAAAAAACAGTCGGCATATCTTGGACATACACAGTACCTTAATTTACAGCGGGTAAATTTCCGTATGAATTTTTTCAGGTACAACTACAAGAGAAATATTTGATGTGGGTATATATTGGAGCATCAACATCACCAGCAGCGTGAAAATAAAGAGCATGTTTCCCAAAACTGTTAGATTTTGTTTTGTTTTTGAACAATCAAGTTTGATTATATTGTCCTGAAATTACATATATGCTCTCTTACCAAATAAGTAAATCTGACGCATTCCCTTAAATATGTTATTTTCTCATTGATACGCAAATGCAAATTTTATTCAACATTTAATATTTCTCCTTTACTTTCAATCTGAAAAAATAATTCTTTATCGATGGTAAATATTACTAAATATCGAAAAGAAATAAAGAAAATGAAATTTCCAAGTTATCATGAGAAAACATTATTATTTTTAAGTCATTATTTATCCTAATTAATGTAAGTCATTAACCAGTGTAAACCGATTTGAAACAATAATGAGACTTCTCTATCGATCTCTGTACATTTCTCTATATATAGGTACATATACATAAAATGCTAATTTTTTAAGCTATCATTTTAAATGTCAAACAAAGTTTTGGAACTAGACCGATTTTGAGATGAAGTAACAACTAAGTTGTCTTAAATCTTCGTCGGCATTTTAAAAAACGCATCTGCTGTCAAAGAAGCACGCGTAATAATAAATCAATACTACTAAAAGCAGATCAAACTTTTGAAAAACGCATCTACTTTCAAAGTAGCACGCATAGTAATTTAGCAATACTGGTAAAAACAGGTAAAAATAATTTTTGCCCGTAAATTTCGGAGACATCAAAACCTCCTAACCGAAGAAACATTACATTCTGACAGGATAATTCAAAACAATAACCAGACGGAATCGAAAGAAAATCCAAACCCACTCAATCGTTTTTTAATCAGTGCGTAATACAATCGAATATTCATTACTTGATTTTTAACATCAAAAACCCTGGCGGCAAAGTAATGAAATGAGACAAGGGACCAGCGAAGCAGCGTAAGAAAATGTCTCAACTGTAAATCGAATTCTGGCTTCCATTCAAAACAAGCGCAAATGATGCGACTCTTAAAAGTTCGCTCTTTAATCATAATTTGTTATACATTATCTTGGCATCCATTTTAAAGAGGAATAAGTTGCATAAAGCAATTCTTTTCTAAGAATAAATGTAACATTTGAATAAGGCTCTGACGAAGAGAATCTGAAAAGTACTTTGAGATTAAATTTCTTCTAAATAATTTACATTATTAATAAAATTCTAGAACTTTAAATATAATCTTTATCATTGAGGAATAAAACTCTTAGCAAAAGTTTTTTTAAGGGCCATAAAAATGACGTATAATACTTCATAAATTACTGTTTAATTCATTCCATAGAGACCATTTTTTAGTCTCGTTCTTCCTGATTACTAAAGTTGTTTCTTATTCTGCTATAGACTTAAGAAGTCTGATTAGGTTGAAAACACAAAATTGGATGAAAATTAGCGTTTTTATTATTTTTCAATTTAAAGAAATAGGTACGTTTCGGTTTACATTAATATTTTTATTACGTCCGCTGTGTCAATTTAAACCCAAGTTACAGCAAATTATTAACATGCAAATGATGTGTATTTTTCAGCATTTAGAAATTTTAAATATATTTACTGAATTTTTCATAATTCTACAATATGCAGAATTTAATGGTCTATGGATTTGATGTCGGGATGCTCTAGAAGTGAATTTCTTGTTGTTATTGATGTTGTTAATCCCCTTGGCCTAGACATCTAAACCAAGTCCAAGACACCATGTCGCACTAAAAGAGAAAAAACACTCCCGTTCTCGTCCATCAGTTGCCTCACGGAGGCACCAATACAATCGATGATGTGAGAAGGGGAAGCGATAGCCGAACAGTGGCAATGTGCATAACTTTTCCTTTTACCTCTGAAGGTCAAACTTAAAATATGCCTAGTCTTTAGTCTAGACAAGGCAATCTGGGCAAGTCTCGAGGAAGTTATGTGCAGGGAGAGTCCAAGACACTTAGCAGCATACCAGTCCTATTTAGGTGGAATCCCCCAAGCCATATTATCTTAACCAAAAATAGGGAATAAACCTCTGAAACTCTTGTTGTTGTTTTGTTATTACATATGACACTTACCATGGACAAGCTCCGCGGAATTGATCAGCAGATTTTAAGCCTATGATTTGCGTCTGTTTTACAAGTAGTACCATCTAGAGCCAAGAGTACGACTTAACTACATACAAGTCACAGCCCTTTTTAGGAGGCGGACTATTTTCATGCACATTCATTCATACATCTCAGATCGTAATTTAGACCTGGATCAGAGAACGATCACCTCCTGCCCAGTACTCCCAGTGGTATTACTCTCGACATGGAGGACTTTGCGACTGCGACAGGTTTAACAAGCGCCAAGCGCCATACAAGCGGGTAATGTTTTGACCAGCGAACTCGTAACCTCGTAGCGAACTCGTAAGGAATACGAGTCCAACATTGTACCAACCAGGCCATCCCGGTCCTTTTCTGAAACTCTTAGATCAGTGAAAGAAACTGTAGGAAAGTAAGTGCCTTCTACAGCAAGCCGATCGGCAATGTCATTTCCATGGATACCAACATGTGAAGGGATCCACTGTATACGCACAGAGCTGACCTGGGCAAACGCAGCCAGTTTAGCCAGAACATTTTGCCTCAATTTATCCAAAATGCGCGGCCAGTATCTCAGATTGGATGGAACTCTTGCTATAAATCAAAATCCATGCATCGGCCATGCCAGAGTCCAAGGCAAGGCCTAGCTGTTAAGCACCATTAATAAGGCCCACCTTATTAATGGTGCTAATCTCTGGGCGAAATGATGAATCAGTTTATTTATATTTGCTTAATGCAAATATTGTTTTATTTTTGAATATAATTCTTAGATAATAGTTGCACTCTAAGATATGATACACATGTAATGTTAGAAAGAGAAAAGAATAGCTGCAACAATTTTTTCCCTATAATAATCCTAGTTTTTGTAAATAAAGGATAAAATTCACATCAAAATATACTTCTTTTTTTCAAACGCTACATTGTATTTAATCATTTCCACTTTTATTCATCTTTTTTTGCTAATATTTTTTTAAAAAAACATCAGATGAACTTAAAAATGTTTTTTTTTTAATTTCTTCTGAATCTAACCTGGTATCTTAATAATATTTTTCAAAAATTGAAGTTACAAATTAAAAAAGGATTTTACAAAATTAATTGCACGAATTATTTTTAATGAAAGGGTTAGTTAATTTTGTTAATATTTATTTTATTAATAATTGTTAAGTTCATATTATTTACCAATCGAACCATGCAATAAGGATTCAATCCTGTCATTATAGGAAATAGGATATATGTAGTAGTTTTTGATTGTATTCTGGAATCGGAGGTTAAGGTATTTGGTGACATTAGCGAACAGTGGATAAAGTCTACTAGTTATAAATAAAATAGAATCTTGACTTTAATGTTTCCTCAGATTCATTATAAAGTGTACTAATTATTATGAAATTGAAGCTTAAATTATACCATTAATTAATAATTAAGTTCAGAAGTATTAAAAAAATTATAATATAAAGGGAAATATAAAACAATACAAAATTTCAAATCTCAAACGCATGAGCAGTTAAATAAAATTTCGATTATAAAATTTTGCCTTAGGAAAACCAAAACAACTCAAATAAAATAAAAGTGTAAAAATTTTTTCAGAGAACTCACCTTGACTATCAATGTTTTCCTTGTTTGGATCCAATATTTGATATAGATATACAATTTTTTTACAAACACCAATTTTTTTTTCGAACTTGCTATTCTTTAATGTCTCCTATACGCACATGTACACACTGATAAACGGTCAAACTTTTGCTAAATTTGGGCCAAAATGTGACACATTTCTATAATTCTAATGATAAAACTAAATATCATTCCTATAATCTAATGATAAAATTTTCAAGAATAAAATTATATTCGCAGAAAATGTAATTTTCAAATGGGGTAAGAATGGTTTTTCTGTCTATTAACAAAAATTATTGAGGAAAAATGTTAAATAAAATTTCTATTAACTTTTAATTAATAAAAAAATTCAATTAAAATACTGAATAATCTTTTTATAATCTATTTTGAACAATTCATAAATAACGTGGTTATGAAACGATTAATTTTATCAAATTTTAAAAGAATTTAAATTGAGTTAAATAAAACTGTCATTTCTCCATTAAATTAATTAAATTTCCATTAAATTTGTAAACATTAATAAAATTCTTTTGATTTAAATATTGAAAGTTTCCGATAAATGTATTAAATTGTAAGGGTTTCTGTTGAATGAAATAGCTTTCTTTTCCCAATAGGTTAGAAAAGCAGTTTTTTTTTATTTACTTATGAAAAAGTTTATCCAGACAGTGATTCATCCTTCCATGCCTTTAGCGAACCGATTTCAATTAAAATTCTTTTTAAAAGTTAATCGCAGCACATGCAAATCACTTTTTGAATCAATGCCAAGCGAATTCTTTGTGCTGTAAAACAATCGCCTGTATTCTCAATTACGAATGGCGTTCTATATTTTACTTTCCAAGGTCAATAATGACAAACGACTCTTCTGTTTCATCGCATTTTTCTCCGCTATCATTCTGAGAAACTCTTTTATTTATTTTATCTGTAATTACAGATCTCTTCTGTTAAACGTTTAAATCAAATTCGCGAAAACCATTATTTCGTTCATTAACTCTTCGAATCAATTATTTAACTGAAGTGTTTGAAACTTAGTACTGACAGGTATGTTTTAATTAATGGCGTCGCTTTATTATTGAAAATATTGGATTTCTGCAACCTATTCAATTTCCGCTTTCCCTTCAACTCTTTTATTGATTGGATCAATGGCTACGAGATACTCTTTGAATATCTTTCTCTTTTCCTTTATTTTGTGTCGTTAAATTCTATATCTTTGTTTAACTCTATTCAAGTGAAATGTAAAGCAAGTTTTAATTCGATTCAAAAATGGGAAGTTTTCAGCTTTATAGAAATTCTTTATTTTCATGCATAGAGATCGAAAATTTTTTAACAAAAGAATCCTACGATCGTTTGTAAAATTAAAGACTGGATTTCATCTTCATTGTTGTTTAAACAATCTCGAAAATTTAGAATCGAACTGAATATAGAACATTTTTTTATGTTTTTAGAATTTTATTTAAATAAAAATCTAATCTTTTTAATGCTAAGATTTTATTAAAAGTTATTTTCATTATTTATTATTCATTTTACTAAAAATATCATTCATTTAAAATTTAGAAACAAAAAAAGGCCAATTTTACAAATGTTAAAGCGTTTGTTAATCTTTATTGAATTCTTTGGGAAAAAAAGTAGAATGATTTCTAGATGCAGTATTCACTAAAAAACTCATATTAAGGTGCATTTTAAGGTTAGCATTCTATTTTTTAAAATAGGAAAACATTTAAATTAATAATTTAATTTTTTATCATACAGTTCAGAAAATTCCGCAAATAAAATAAAGAGAGAATTATATTTAAATGGTATCAAAAGTAGATGATTGTAAGAAGACAAATTTTGCTAAGATCATAAAAATTCAAGTCTAATTTTTTTAAAGAAACCCATTATGCAGTATTTTAGAAAACTTCATTTTCTTGTATGCTTAAAAATTGCTCACTCTTGAGAGATGTTTTATTTAAAATATCACAGAATAAATTTCTAAACACAATAAGAGAGTTGAAAAAAGTAAAAATAGAAGAACCATATTATTTCTCATTTTCTTTAGACAAAAATTGTATAAAAAAGAAATAAAAGAAAAATATACAAAAGAAAAAATGATTTCTTACTTTTCCCCCCTTTAAAATAAAAGCATTCAATCTTTTTCAAAAAAAAAAATCTTTGAGGTAGTTTTTTTAAACTAAATAACTATAAATAAGGTAATTAAGAAGAAAAAGATTTCAGAATAAAGCAACTTTTTTTATGCAACGAATAATTATTCTTTCAAAGTATTTTAATGGAAGCAGAGATATTCCATTGAAATAAAGATTTATTCACTTCTTTTTTTTTTCGAATAATACATTTTTTCCTTTCGAAAAGATTTTTTAATAATAACTCTAAATTGAAGACTTATGAAGAATAAGATTCAAAATTATTTAACTCTTAATATACAAATTGATACAAATTAGCTTTTTCATTGAAATTTCTTCATTGCACGAACAAAAAAAATTAGTTTTAAACAAAATTTTATTTAATGTAGATGGAATAAAAATATAAATTTCAACTTTTGGGGAAAAAAATTTCTTTTGTAATTAAATTATATTTTCATTGCTTTCAAGGAAAATGTTTATTGAACTGTGGGCATCCTTGGAAATAAAATTGCAAACGCTTTGGACAAAAAATCAACGCCAAGTCCCAATCCTCGCTCTTCTAGATTGCAGGCCACAGATATCCAGGCCTTGTTTAAACTAAGAACTAAAACAAAGTGCAGGATTCCCCCAGAGCATTACTGATACGGTTGGCGTCCAGGCTTGTCTCTGGCATGCACTCCCAACGAGTGGGTACTTACGTATTAGACCGTCCAACTTTATCACCAAATTTAAAATCGTCGCCAATGAGTAGCTAAATCGCCAATTATGGCAATCCGGCAATCGTGCAATCCATTGTTTTTTATCGATGAATTTAAATCCTTCGCCAATGAGATACTAAACTATTGGCGATCGTTGGCGTAGACGGTCTAATACGTAAGTACCAAGGAGGGTTCAAGCCCACTTATTTAAGTTAATATGTAGCCATATAAAAAGTTTTTCCTTTATCAGAATCCATAAGATAAATGTATATATCCCTTGTCCCTGCTCGGCCGATGCTCTCTTCCTAATATCATTGAGTGTATTGGCGTATCTGTGAGTGAAGGGGAGTCAGTTTACAATCTTATCATTCGATTCGATCTCTTTGAATTGGTTTGAATAATTTAATACAAGGGGGATAAGAAACAACAAACAAACAATGTATTTATTCATTAGCTGGGCGCAAGCGAAAAATCGCCAAATAATGTAGAATTCCGCCAAATTTCTTAGGCGATTTTTCGCTTGCTCCCAGCTAATGGCAACGTACCACAAACAAACAAAAAACAAATGATCCCTATGTTAAATAAAAAAAATTAATTACAGATGAAACATCAGTTTCTCAGAAATATTAACAAATTGTTTGATCGCCGTGGGAAAATAACCGCCATAGATTTTTTTAGAAGGAGCTTAAAAAATCCATAATAAAGAGTAATAATAAATAGATTTTGTGAACATTTTATTATTTGCTGGAATATGAAGTATAGAAAAAATATTGCGGTTGTAAATTCACTCGAATTCGAGACATCGACAAATCACCGAATTTTAGAATTTGCCTGAGTTTGAAAAACACAGTTTCGAAATTTTTCTGTCTATCTGTCTATTCCCGAACTGGATAACTCAAAACCAATTTGTGTTAGATAGATGAAATTTGGCGTACACGCCGAATTCGTAGATTCTTATCAGATTTTAAGCGAAATCCATTTATAGAAAGTCTTTTTATAAAATCTGTTATTTAAAATGCTCTAACGAATTTGGAATCAGGAAGTTGACCGTCTGCCGGTCTCTATTTTCATAAACATGTAAATGCGATAGCTCATAAAACTCAATGGCTTAAATAAATATGTAGAGTTTATATGTGATTTTGAAGCTACCATTGTAATTTTTTGTTAAATTTTGCTTTCAATTTGATGGTAGAAACGCAAGTTCAATTCTTGAATATTATTTAACAATACTAGAAATTAGCTGACAAAAATTTGACTGATTTCTGTCGATAGAATCAATAAAGCTGCTAAACCCGATCACATATCGTAACTATTGCTCAAACGAACCAATGCCATCGAAGGCATTTGCGTTATACCTATAATTATGTCTGTAATGTCTATAATTGGGATACCACCTTCACTAGAAAGTATTTTGGTGAGGTCACAGAGCTGGTTTTTAGTGCAGAATTGAACCAGTGCAAGGGAAAAATTGACTCTTTGTCTTTAGAAGTTGTTAACTATGGAATTTTCTATCTTTATAATTTCGATATTACGTAATTTTTAAAAATAGTTTTTCATGAAAAATCTATTTAATATATTAGTGAATTTTAAAAATTTGAATGATGTAAAAAGTGATCGTAAAATCCTATAGTATTATGAATATGTTTTAAAAAATAACAGCTGAAGTTTTGCTCTGATTGTTTGAAATTACTAATTAACCTTACATAAGCAGAAATACGAGAATTTCAACGTTGATGCCTTTGAAGAGGAATCCTCATTGCGAATTGTTTTTTGATTAATATTGATTATTAATATTGATGGCCCATTTCAGAGAAACACGAGAACAATTTTAAGTTGAACCCAGTCATTCTGAAATTTGATTACCTGTAGAATTCAATAATTGCGCCAATATCTCTTTTGTCACACCAAAGAGAAAATGTTAGATCGCCGAAGTTAGAATCATAACGAAATAGACAAACATATATGTGTACACAACATACTTTCTCACAGCCGCCTCATTATCCATGACCTTTTTGATCATGAAATGGTTTAAAGGGACCTAACAGGTTAATTTTATTTAAAACAAGCAATATTAAAAAATTAAAATCAATTCCTACTTAGTTTATTAGGAAAGATTTAGGAAGATAGGAAATTTTTTATTTTTGTTACTTTTATTAAACAATTTTAATTTTTGTTGTTGTTCTTGTATTCCACTTTACAACGGAAGTAGGGGTGCAGTAGCTTCTGAGGATACGGGTTCCTGAGCAATCTAGGACAGAAGGCTGACTTCTAGATCACATACGTCACAAACCCTTTTTACGGGGCGGTTTTCATTCATGCATCCACAGATCTCTTTATATCTGAAACAAAGTACGATCACCTTTGACCCATTACTCCCAGTGGTATAAGTCACCACATGGAGAGCTTTGTTAGAATGACAGATTTAACACCCACCACACACGGAGAGCCTTCGGCTGCCTGGTTCGAACTTGCAGCCCAGAGGATGCGAATCCAATTCCCTACCAATCAGGATGACCCGATCTAATGATTAGAATTACTGTAAATAATTGATAAAAAAAATTACACTAATGTAGAAAATTCACGCATTTTGATTTATCACCAATTGTGACAAATCAAAATGCGTGAATTTTCTACATTAGTTGGGGTAACAGAATATATACATCATTAAAAGGATAATAATGTATAAATATTAATCCTAATCATAGATATGAATAGCAAATAACAAAGCAGATAGTGTTTTAAAACCGTCAAATGGGCATACAATCTGTAAAATCGGAAACATTATTATAAGAATTGAATAAAATAAAGAGAAAAAATGCCTTACATCAAAAGTTATTTATTATTTAAAAACACAAAATTCAATCGGCACTCATATGCTATAAAAGAAACAGTGTGATTTTTACAGAATTCCGCCTTCCGAATTATTTTCAAATATTATTTTAATAATCCCTTTTATTAAGTTAGTGATTGATAATTAAATACAATTATATGCTTAATTTGAAATAAAAAAAGCCTAGATTATTAGATTAATCAATTCATAAGTTAGGCATTTGATTTAGAACAGCTGAAGATATCCAAAAACCATAAATGGAATAATTTCAATAAAAAACATTAAAGATTTTCGCAATACCAAAAATAACATATTCGTAAAGAATAATCCGGAAAAGAATCTGTAAACGTATTTGACGAGTTTAATTCGTAAAATGGAACTATCCAGATTCATAAAACTCTTTTAACACGCTAACTCAATTAATTCATTCTTCAGCGATTACAGTTACAGTGATTTATGAATAAACAACGTTTCACTTTATACCTCTGAAACAATTTTGGCATTGAAGGGAAGTAATCAACAAAACAAGCAACGGCAATGAGATAATAATGCATAATTTATGCATGTGTTAAGAAGACAATCCATCTTTTTAATATGCACCTTTCAGAAAAAAACTCGATCTTTCGTCTGTCTGGTAGTCCGTTCCTTCAAGTCCGAGGCGGTGGTCGCTTTCTAACGAGTCGAAAAATGTGTCCACATATTTCAATGCTTTTGTCGATTGTTTTGTTGCTGCGATCAATCGATAGACGGACCGACATCGTATCGCCTGATAGATTACGACACTTACTTTAAAGGTCGCTCGTTTATTCTTCTGCGCAGTGCGAGGTGGGGAGGCGTTGCTGATATGGTTCGTTTAGCATTTACTTGCTGTTCTGAGTGATGGCTTTCCATTTACGAAAATTATGTTTAAAAAACGCCGGTAATCCGAGGAACGACAAATCTGAAAAAACACGCGACTATTATTCAGATAATTTCGACAAATTTATCGAAGGGAAGGACATTTGGATTGCTTTTCGTTTTTTGAAGATTCTGTTTGGAATGAATGTTTTACGAAAAGGCAATTCGGGGAAACGATACGGTTAGAAAATGATACAGTCATTTTTAAGCTCAAAAAGTTTCGCTTATATCAAGATTGAATTTATATTTCCTGTCACATAGAGGCATAAGAAAAATAAAACTTAAACGAACACTTGAGCTCAAACCTTTAAAAGGCAATTTTTTTCTAGTCATAGCATAATAACATCTGTAGCATTTCACTAGACTTGAAGATTTACATATTAAGAACATAAAATAATTCAGTTCATCATTTTTAACAAAGAAAATTGTCACAATTATTCTATGAAGTAATATCAATTAAAAAGCACCACCTTCTAAGAAAAAAAAAGAGAGCTATTGAAAGCTATTTTTTTGTTGTTTAATTCATTTCTCAGGCTTTAAATATAAAATACTAAGTTGTACTTGATTATAAATACTGAATGTACCACCTATATAAATTAATAATACTAAGTAAAATACTATATAAATTAAAAAATTTGACATACTCTAAATCCCTTTTCTTTTAGAATTCTTCAAAC
>JAOUZG010026641.1:20941281-20958507 GCA_026289955.1 Argiope argentata | reverse complement strand
TGTGTGTGTGTGACACTTTTAAAGCGAATTTAGTATACAATATATGCCCATGCTGCCATAGATTGCTATTTATTTCGTAACTAAATATTGAATGTGTTTGGGACACTTTTAAATCGACTTTAGTATACAATATATGCACATGTTGCCATAGATTGTTACTTGTTTCATAACTAAATATTGTGTGTGTGTGTGTCACACTTTTAAAGCGACTTTAGTATACAATATATGCACATGTTGCCATAGATTGCTACTTGTTTCGTAATTAAATATTATGTGTGTGTGTGACACTTTAAAAGCAACTTTAGTATACTAAATACAAATGTTACCATAGATTGCTACTTGTTTCAGAAATAAATTGTGTGTGTGTGTGCGTGCGTGTGCGTGCATGTTTGTGTGTGCGCGTGTGTATGTGTGTCACTTTGAAAGCATTTAGCATACAATAAATTCAAATGTTACCATAGATTCCAACTTCTTTCATAATTAAATATTATGTATGTGTGCAAGCGTGCTAACTTAGAATAGTTGAACAAAATAAACGATTACTCCATTTTTGGAACAACTTTTATATATGAATGATTCATATGTTAAGAACATGATTTTTTAGTACTCACTTTCTAGACCTTTTCATCTAAATTGTTTAATAAGAAATAAAATTAGTTGTTTCAAATGTAACATTCGGAAAAATTAATATCTTTAATATAAGGATATTTTAAATGAACATCTACAACTTTTATTTTATTAATCTAATGAAAACCAGTGAAAAAAATCTGAAGTCATCAAAGGATATACTGAAGTAATTTTTGTCAATAACATAATATGAAAAATAACATAATAACAATAATATATATATGAAACAATAACATAATTGCGTTACAATAACGTAAATATGAAAATTCGTTTTTCTTTTTTCCCCTCTTTAAGTTTGATAGAATAATTGAAATGAACCTCAAATTATTTGTAAGAAAGGGCAAATGAATATCTTTTAATGTAAATCTCATTATCGAACACTTCAAATAACAAAAAATATTAAAAATATCGTGTTACCATGATTACGATAAGGAAATTTCTAAGTATTAAAGAATTCTTATGAACAAACACGATTACTAACAGAAGATTTCAACAACACCGATTTGATTTTTTCAACAAATAATATTTCAAATTGTTTTCAGTAAAGAAATCGTAATTGAGAGTGACGAGAAATGCATAAAATAAGCTTGAATTAAAAGCGGGAAGCATGTTTTTAAAATTAAAAAAGAATAATTTAATTAACTGAAACCGCCATCTTAAAAATTGTCCGAAAGTTTAAGAACGGTACAGGAACTAAATGGATTTAATTAACAACAGGAAACAAGGGAAATTTCAGGAAAGAATAATTAGAAAACTGAACCAAAAATTTTCTTCTAAAGCTTTATAAGATTCACTTACTTTAGAGGGAAGAAAACTCGGGTTATTTGCAATGGAAATTGTTTAAAAGAGATATTCATTTACTTTATTTCTAAACTTCAGATATTAAATGTGGAGAAGTTTCAGGATAAACTTTAGTTTGAGGTAGCATAAAACAGGTGCGAAAATAAATGGTTGAAGAAATTATTGCAGTGTAAAGAATATTATTTTATAATTAAGTTTGGATGTTATTTTGAGCTGCATTATTTTGAAATTATTATCCTACCCTGAAGTTTTTATTTAGAGCTGAGGTCAGTATCTGTGGATTTTGCATTCATATTTTTAAGAAATTTAAATTTGCAATGCTGGGACAGTACTATAAGATAGCAGCTCATTCATTTTGGTGAGTAATTAGCATTTTAGAATGATAGTAGTTCATTAATTTTGGTGAGTAATTAGCATTTGAGAATAAAAGCAGTTCATTCATTTTGGTGAGAAATTAGCATTTTAGAATAATAACAGTTCATTCATTTTGGTGAGTAATTAACATTTTAGAATGATAGAAGTTCATTCATTTTAGGAAGTAAATATCATTTTAGAAACATAGCAGTCGCAATCTCAGATTTAGATACAATCATAACAGTTTGTTATATTTTGAAATTCTAGGCAAATATTTAAAATTCAAAATAAAAGGCTCTTTTAATAAATAAATAAAATGTTTTTTACATTGATAATGATGTGAAAAATATTTTACCTCATTTTTTCTGGTGATTTAATAGTATTAAGATATTTCTAAGAATAACGTATAGCACTATTTACTAAGTAAAATATTTCATTAAAAACCATTAGCAGTTCTTAATTTTTTTATAAGCTATTGCAGAAAAAGCCATTTAACATTAATTATTTTTAAAAATATAAAATAAGAAAAATAAAATCACCATAAATTGTTTCCTCTTTAAGATTATCCCTAAAGAATTCTCAAAAAATTTCTAAGCTGTATTAATGATATGGATCGTCTAGTAATCATCAACTCAATACAAAATAATGAACAGAACCTTTTGATCTTTAAAACAAATTTATTCTCTTTTCAATTATTGCTAATGAGCAATCGCTCCTTTTAAAGATAACTGCGTAGATAAGGACAAAAGGGAGTATATTCTAGTCTTTTGTCTGCATAAAAGAGAAATAAAACTCCAACTAAGGAATTATAATTATTCTCAATCACTAAAATTCATTAAAATATGCAATTCTATTCATTAAAACTTATATTGTTCTTGTTTCTAAATAATAATCAACTGAGGCAAATATTTTAAATAAATACTATATTGTCAGTGAACTTTTCTTATCCATAGTAACATTCATTAATATCATTTCATTAATCATTCATTCGGCAATTTCTATCGACTTTAAGGATAAATACTGTCGCCAAACTTAATAACACTTTGGCGACGATTAAAAAGTGTCAAAATGAAGATTTCGACAAAAAAAATTGATCAACAATTGATAAAGGGCATAATTGATGTGGTTGTTGACTTTGTTAGCGCAACAACACATAATGAATCTTGATTTTTGTCGCTTGAACATACTTATTTTTTGTCATATTATATCACAAAACATAATAAAAACGAATTTAATAAAAATTTACTTTTAATAATATATTAAAAAGTAGAACATTAACGTCATTATTTCTCTTTTTTTTTCATTTTTAAAAACTTCTTATCAATATTGCCAAATTATAAAGTAAATTATATTTCTTAAACTCAAGACCAATTGGCATCTATGTTATGAAGTAAGAACTCATCATGCAGTAATGAATTATTTTCAGAAAGTATAAATCTGTCAAATTTTTAAATTCTGCTGATCAGAAAGAAAATGAAAATTGCACACAATTCTATCTTTTCAAAAAAAGAAAAAAATTAAAATTAATAAAAACGTGCAATGAGAATATCTAAAATAATTTTTGGTTATCTTTTACCAATATGAATTTTGGAATTCACTTATTTTCGTTGCTAAATTAATTATTATAAAATTTTGTACGAACACCCCATAAATTCAGAAATACTTTATAATTCAAAACTTTGGACCAATCAAAATTTTCCTTAACCAGTACTTAAAAACGCAACAATTTAGAAGGCCGAAAATCAGTAATTGGCTTTTGCACTAGAATTGCAAATCTGATAAAAATTAGTTTTGTATTAAATATTACAAAATTATCATATCTGTTTGTTTTGCATTGTTCAGCTAATAACTTTAAACAATTTTTGTACAAACACATATTAAATACACATTGGAAACAACACAAACAGTTAGGATCAAGTTTTATATTTAGATGAAGCTTTTCTTTTTAAATTTATCCATATAGATGACTTTCCTGAAAAATGGGGTTTTCACGCACAAAAAATAATTTTATAACTCACTATTAGAATGAGCATATTCAATTTCGGATTCGAAGCGCGAAAATCCAGCATAGTATTGAAAATAACTTGAATGGAGCGTATGTTGCGAGTCTTCGTTTCGAGTCACGTTTTTTGCTTTAATTTTTACTTATGTATTTATATTTAGAATTTGTGCTTTTTAAGCTTAATATAAATAAGTGGGTTTCCTGAAAAAACAGGATTTTGCAGAAAAAGCATTTTTTGTAACTAAATATTAAAATCTTATGCTGTTTGCTCTTTTGATGGCAATCTAATTCATCACAGACATTCACTATGGCAAAACTCAGCGTAAGTTCTAAAGTATAATCAATTATAGATAAACTGTAAAATAAATATTGTAAATAAAATGCATTCAGAACTATTTATATTCAAATGGCCAGTTCATTTATAGGTAAGATTGAAAAATATTCACAGGTAATCAGTATGTGATTTGTATCTAAATATTTTCTCTGAAAAAAAAACACCTGTCGCATGAAGCTTGGTCTTCTGTACAAAATCTGGACAAAAGTATCTGGACACCCCTTAAAAAAGTATTTCTGGCAGGTGATGCAATTTGATGCATAATCGAAAGCTATAAAAGCGTTGGTAGAGGTTTGTCAAGTTGCATTTATGCGTTTGTGAAGCAATGAGTAAGACAAAAGAACGTTCATAAAATTTATTAATTAATTTCATTAACTAATTTTATGAAGCTATAGTTTCTATCATGGTTCAATACATTGCTTCGAACATTAATTAGGATAATTGGTTTAAAGTGTAATCAGATATTGCTTTTACGGCCGAAATGACAAGAAACTCGTATTAACTCTAATTAGTTAATACGCATATAATGACGAGGTGCTAAATTTAAAAAATAATTAACAGCCCAAGATTAAATGTGTTGAAGTTTTCCTAAATTTTAATACAAATTCTACAAATCACAATTGTGTTTTACAGATTAGAAACGAAAGTGAGTTTGAGCAAGACAGTATAGTGGGATGCCACCTTTGTGGGAAATCAGTTCGTGAGATTGAGGATATTCTACAGAAGCCTACATCCCCTGTAAATGATGTAATTGTGAAGAGGAAACGTCGAGGCTGTGAAACTGCAGAAAAATGAGCTGGTGGGCCGAAAAAACTCTGTGAAAGAAGCCTCAGAACTCTGAAAAGGGTAGTGAAACAAAATCTCAAGTCCTTGTAGGCGGAAATTTCTCAAGATTACCTAAGCTCGTCAGGCGTTAGTGTTAGCAGCAGGACTATTCGTCGAAAGTTAACAACTTGGAATTCCATGGTCGTGTAGTCACGCACAAGCCAAATATCACCTCCCAGAATGAGAAGCCTCGAGTTCAATGGTGCAGGGCTCACCGTCTTTAAACTGTGGTCATGTGGAAAACTGTTCTTTGTAGTGATGAATCTCGCTAAACAGCCTGGCACTCGGATGGAACATTCTGGACCTGGCGGATGACCAGTGAGTGTTTCTGTATTGACTGCAATGTGCCTACTGTTAAGTTTGGTGTTGGAAACATAATGGTGTGTGGGGGAGTTTCTCGTGGTTTGGTCTGGATCCGCGAGTTCCTGTGGCTGAAAACATGAACTCTGAGATGTATGTGGACATTATGGACAATGGTGCACTTTCAACTCTAAGGCAATATTTTGGGGGATGCTCATTTCTCTTACAGCAAGATAACTGATCCATTCGCAGATCGAGGTTTGCACAGATCTGATTTGACGAAATGGGTATTGAGAAACTGGACTGACCTTCTCAGATCTTCGAGATAAATCCCCTAGAACACCTCTAAGACAAATTAGAGCGCAGATTACACAGCCAGCCTAATCGACCATCCACACTGCAAGCACTCTCTTCAGCTCTGATGGACTCCTGGAAGTCAAATCCTATAGACATCTATCAAAAACCAGTGGAAGGTTTTCCCAGACGTATGGAGTTGGTCTTTGATGCAAAATGAGAACCAATATCATATTAATATGTACCTCGATGCGCTTTAAGTCCATAACATTGGGTGCTTGGATACTTTTGGCCAGATAGTGTAATTTGAATACGAATACGATAAATTGATGAAACAAAAAAAATTTATGCAATTTTCAATATCAAGATTTTAAATATGCATCAAAATTTGAATTTAATCAGATAGAAAGAATCCAAAGATGCATATTAGGTTATCTACACTTCAAAATTGAATTTAATATAAAGCATTACATTTAATTCAAGTATATAAGAAAATAGAAAATAACTTCATTCTCTAATGTTTATGACTTTCATGATAATTTTTAAAAAAAACACTTTTCATGCGTTTAATTTTAAAAATAAAAAAAACTTTTATCTTTTTAAAATTTTAACGGAATCAATTCATGTGATATGATGCGTTTTGAAACTCTTATCGAATCGTCAGAGGGTGAAAAATAGTTGACATCTCTACGTTTCAAATTATATAAAACAATGTGAAATTGAATTTCAGAAACTATTATTGCTTTTCCCGTGATCATGATGAAAAGTGAAATGATTTCAATACGTTGCACTATATTTTTAAACCACGAGTTGAAGCAGAAAAAATTGTCAATGCAATTGACCAATATCAATTGGCCAAAGACTTTTCTTTAATTCCACTACTTTGAAAGCATTATTTATAGGTTTGACATACAATCTGAACGTTACATCATTCGATATGAATGATTCTAAATTGGATAAAGCGCCTTTCAGAGCAAGTTGTATAATTTAGGGCTTTAAATTTGGTTTTTAATAGATGCTCATTAAGAAAGAGTACTTCAAAATTTTAATTAGATATTTATAAATAGTTAATTAAATATTTAATTAAAATTAATTGTTTTTTCTTTCAATAACATTAAAGTATATGATTGCCCAAATAGCCTTTTTCAACACTAAAAAAATTGATGAATCTTAACATTCTTATTTTTTTTTGTGTATTTTTAAAAACGTTTTAAAATTCATTTTACAATAAAGATTTTCAATGTTTTACTTACTATGCTAATGCTCACATATGCCGAGTATAAATTTGTGAGTATGCTATTGTTATTGTTAGATTCAAAGCCAACTTTAAAAATAGAATTGTTACATAAATGAATCCTAAAGCATTACCATAATATGATGTTTCGAAAAAGAATTTAATTTTCTTTTATAAATTCTTTTGCTTTCCTCTTCTTATTCTTGGTGAACCATGATCTTATCAAATAATCATTTTATGTCAATATTTTTAATTAAAAAAACTGCTTGATAGACAGATAGATAAATGCAATATTTTAATTATATTAACGTAAATCATTAATATTAACCATATATTCACATCCTAAATAATTGCTTTTATGAAATCCTAATAATGTGAAATATTTAATTATGAAATCCTAATAATTGCTTTTATTGGTATTTACTGAAAATAAATAATTATTCGATGAAAAATATTATAAATGCTGCCAGAATGTCATGTCCTCTGAAATACAAAGAGAAATGGAATTCAACAAATTTTCTCTTCGAAAAAGTGTTGTTTGAACTAAAAAAAAGGTACAATTTAATAGTACTTTTAATTTAAAAGTGAGTGAATAATACATTTAGGGAAATGATACACACTATTTTTTATTCATTAATAATCAGAGAATTATTAAATTTTAAGAAATACGAAAATGTATGAATTTAATACAAATTCAATAAAGTTCTTTTTATCAATATGTCATCGCAAGAACTGAAATTACATCTTAAATAGATTAAAATTTCTTAAAACATAAATTTTACTTTTCATTTTTCTCTAAAAAAAATCTTATTTCATATTTTCAAATCAACCATGCATTATTTCCGAAGAGTTTTTAGAAATCAGTTTTATTTTAGCAAAGTGATAATAATATCTCAACCAGGAATTAGATTCTATAATTTAATATTCTGAATTTAAATTTAAACAACATTTAAAATATTAATATTTCAATCATCTATTCAATATAAAATTAAAATAAAACATGATTTGTCTTTCAAATAAAAGGGTTCATCCTAACTACAATCAATAATAACTTACTCGACGTTAGGCTCAACGTTATCAAGTGTTTTTATTAAATAATAAATGAAGAATTTGAAATGTGTCCGTTTGAATAATGTCACAGATGATACTAAAATGCATTTAAAACAATAATGGGATTGAACAGTATTTAAATTAAAACATCAATTATTCAATCATTTTAAAGAAAGAGAGATTTATTCGTAATATTGCGAAATTAATACTCTTATCTTATCACAGCGAACAGCATCGAATTCGATAAATAATTTATTTTCCATGTTAATGTTAAACATACATGCTATTTAGAATTTTTAAAATAGAAATTTAGAATAGATTTTAGAATAAAAAGAAGAATTTTTAAAATATATAGTTTATGGTATAATTTTAAATCTTTTTCAAAATTCTATTTTGATATTTATTTTGTTGTAGCGGTTACATAACTCTACTATCTTCTCTTTTGATACAACAGATGGCGTTACCTTATTAATATCAAGGCATATTTTCCATGATCCTTCTTAGAGTGGTATTATTAGATTGTATTCTAAGTAAGTATCCACTACAACAAAAGAAATTAAATCATCTTGTTTTGCCTTGTAAAATGTGGAATTTAGAAAATAATTAAATAGCTGTTCCTGAAATTCTTCTATTATTTTTATTTCCTTCATAATGATGTTATAAAAAATCTGGTCCCTCTACATTGTGAATTTTTCTATCTTGATATGTGAGCTTAAAAAGAACAAAACGATTTTTCATCTTAAAATTTAAAAAAATCTAGCATTGAAGGGTAAAAGAAATAAGTTTATGCTCAAAATGTTTTTTACGGATCCGAAGAACTTGGATAAAAATAAAAATTAGAAATAAAACGAGTAAAGTAAAAACAATAAGTGGGATCAAAACCCTGCTGCCATAATTATATTCATAAACATTTGTATTTTTGGCAAAACTGTTATTTACAATCAAAAAATGTCGGTGATCTAATAAATCGAAGGAAGTTAATTTTTTATGATATTACAGAGCAAATCCAAGTTCGGAAAATTATTCGCAAAAATTATGAATTTTTTCCAATTTGATGAAGTTTATACACATTTTTTCATTGTTCCATTAACTTAATGCTTTCAATAAATCTTTAATAAAAATTTTGGTGAAAAAAAATGGCACGAAATTAGGGTGTCACTAAAAATAATTAAAGGGCCCGGCTTCTGATTTTGTAAAAAATATAAGTCAAGATATTTATTAAAAATATTACAGTAAGAATTCTAAAAGCTACAAAGTGTTTCTCCTTCTTTGACATAATACTGACATAATACGATCACAGAACTGCCAAAGAATTCGAATTTTTCTCACGAACCCTGAAAAACAGATGGATGTAATATTCATTTTTTCATGTCAGAGGCTTCCCCCCAGTGTATATTTTTTTTCATCTGCGTGACCTCTAAATGTCATGGGGCCTTTATTCAAATGGCATGCATGGTTAATTAATGAATAGAAATTCCATATAAATTAGTAACGGAGTGAATGTAATTCTATCTTTCTGGATGGAAATTGCGTGACTCTGGTGGAAAAAAATCAGTCACTCATATTTTGAAAAATGAGACAGTTACAGCAAAACGAAGTTTTATTTGCAAGAGGCTTGATTGAATGGGAACAATGAGTACTAAAGAATAATTAATTGTGACATATGCATCATTCTGTGCGTTCTACGGTTTTCATAAATTTTAACTTAGTTATAACGCTTGCAAGCAATATGGGTTATAACACTAAATTTAATTTGTTAAGTTAGAATATAAGTACAATACTTATTTTTATTTTACCACCTTTAAATTTAAACATAATAAAAAGTTTCATTTTTTAGATTTTATTTTTTAATTTATTTTAATTCTCAAAATAAATATATAGGTTTTGTTGCTACATAACTGCAGATATCAGCAAATTCTGTTAATTAAATAATTAAAAAACGAATGAAATGTATAAAAAATATCTCATTAATTTTAAGGATATAGCTAGCACGAACAAATATGTTCGAAGATGGGGCAATAATAACAAAGATTTGTTGTGAATGAATGTGTTAAGTTATAATATTCATATATTATAATGGAATTCGTGCATCAAAACTGCTGAAAGAATCAAAACCTCAAGAATATAAGTATTTTAAACTATTCAAGTATTTTCCTTTCGTTTCTAATCTTCGTTCTAAATTTTTTGTTTCTTTTTTGGGGTGATTTTTAATAAGACTCACAAGTACTACCCCTTTAGTCAATCAATAATTGTAAAAACATATAAATGGATAATAAACGGTGCTCGATATTAATTACGCGCCGATTAAAATTTTTAAAAATTTCTTAATATAGAGAAGATTTGTGCACCCAAATGAAAAATGAAAGCAGTCTGATATTGAGTATATTATCAGAAAAAAAACTCCTAAAGATTTGCATATTTCCAAAATTATATTCTTGAAGTCTTCGATTATTTGAATAGTTTTGATATATACACTGAAATGACAAAAGTCATGGGATGACTGTTAATATCGTGTCGGTCCTCCTTTTGCCTGGCGAGTTGCAACAACTCGACGTGTCATGGAGTCCACAAGTCGTTGGAAGTCCTCTGCAGGAATATTGAGCCATGCTGTCTGTATAGACGTCCATAATTGTGAAAGTTGGATGGTGCAGGAGTTTGGGCACGAACGGACCTTTAGATGATGTCCCATAAATGATCGATGGGATTCATATCGGGCGATCTAGGTGGCCAGATCATGCGCTGGAATGGTCCGGAATGTTCTTCAAACCAATCGCGAACAGTTCTGGCCCGGTGACATGGCGCATTTCATCCATAAAAATTCCATCGTTGTGTGGGTACATGAAGTCCATGAATGGTTGCAAGTGATCTGCAAGCAGCTGAACATAACCATTTCCAGTCAATGATCGGTTCAGTTGCACCAGAGGACCGAGTCCATTCCATGTAAAAACAGCCCACACCATTATGCAGCCACCACCAGCTTGAACAGTTTCTTGCTGACAGTTTGGGTTCATGGCTTCGTGGGGTCTGCGCCACACTCGAACTCTACCATCAGCTCGTAACAACTGAAATCGTGACTCATCTGACCATGCCACGATTTTCCACTGGTCTATGGACCAGTCGATATGCTCACGAGCCCAGGAGAGTCGCTGCAAGCGATGTCGTGCTGTCAGTAAAGGCACTCGAGTCGGTCTTCTGCTGTCATAGCCCAAGGAAAGAAAATTTCGCCGCACAGTCATATCGGTCACGTCCCTCGTACATCCCACATTGATTCCTGCATAGTTTTGACGAAGTGTTGCGTCTTTTAACATTGACCATTCTACACAGACGTCGGCGGTCTCGGTCGTTAAGTGCAGGTGGTCGCCCACTGCGCTGTCCATGATGTCCATGTGATGCCTGAAATTTCATACTCTCGGCACACTCTTGATACTGTGGATCTCGGAATGTTGAATTCAGTAACGATATCCGCAATGGAATGACCCATGCGTCTAGCTCCAACTAACATTCCACGTTCAAAGTCTGTTAAAGTCGTCGTGCCGCCATAAATCACGAAAAACCTGTTCACATGAATAACTTGAACACAAATGAAAGCTCTGGAAAACGAACTGCGCATTTATACTTTTTCGCTACGATACTACTGCCATCTGTATATTTGCATATTGCTATCCCATGACTTATGACACTTCAGTGTAAATTCCATTATAATATATGAATTCTCGAACTTGTCATTCACGACAAATCTTTGGTGTCATTGTCTCTTCATCGAACATATTTATTAGGGCTTAAAATTATAAAATAATTTGTTTGTTAATCTCATTCGGTTTATAGCAGAACTGAATAAATGCTTTTACACTTCATTATCATTAAAAGTTGTATAATATCAAAAGCTGTAATTATAAAGGTTAAATTATTTGTAATTAGTTTTTAGTGGTTAAACTTCCGCAAAATAATTCTAGAATAATTAAGGCACAGCTAGTTTCTAAATTTTTATATTAATAATTTGTATAAGATTGTCTACCATCAGCAAATTATACCATGTGGCATGAGTGTTGTGATGTGTACGGTGCCAAAATCATTCTAGACAATAAATAGGAAAAGCCATTAGAGTTGGGGTTAACAAATTTATACGGTAATTACTCTTTGTTTAGCAATTAGCTGAAGTAAGAAAGGGTTTTCAAAATTTCATTCTGATTTTTAATTAACTATTAATCGGAATGTTAAAGTTACACCTCGATGACTTTTTAAAACATTATTACAGTAAAAAAAGTATTTTTACATCAATTCGACAAAGATTTCTTTTTCAAACGTACCGGTTTCATTTCCTTATAAAATTTCTGTATTAATTTCAATAAATTTTTCACAATTTTAAGCATATTTTTCAACAACATTTTTCATTGTTGTTATACAGTGCGTTTATAGATATGTGAGTTACAAATACATCAAACACATTTCCTGCGTGAAAGTCATCGCTTCTGTAATTAGGAATTCGAAAAATAAATCCCTTATACCCAGATGTGATAATTCGGATAGTGATTCAACTTTCCTTAAATTTTTTCTACTCCCTGGCCGTCGAAAATCCCGCATCTGAATCCTCATAAAAACGAAAAATTATCATAAAAAATAACTTTTCTAAATCGGAGACGATTATAGAACAATTTTCAGAAAACGATTTGTTACGTTTCAATTAATTTCTGGATAGTAATTGAAGTACGACTCTCTATGATCAAACCATTATAGGGATGACCCATTAGGACGACTTTCTACATTCAAGCCCATTTTCTTTTGAAATTTATATCAAAATATATATTTCTAAATTTTGTACCTGTTTTTCGATTCCTACTATTAGTTCACTCTTTTCCTATATATCTTGTTCAAATTTTCAATAGTTAATAAAATACTTTCTATTCATCTACTTAAGTTTCAAATACATTTTTTACACTTGCAGTGGATAATACTTGACGTTAATACAGCTTTTTATAAATTAATTAAAAATTAACTTTCCCACCAAAAATCATTATTTTCCCACCGCCAAATGAGTAAGACTTCAGTTTGTTTCTTTCCCACGCAAATGAGGTTAAGCTTAATATGTTTTCTACCGATTGTTTGAAACGATTCTATTTACTTTTTTAGTGTTTGGTGCATTTAAAGTTAAATATCGTTAATTAATCTATTTTTGGATTCATTTTGAAGTACTTTTGAATTAAAATAAAACAGAATAAAAGAAATTAAGCATTTTAAATCTGTACTATGTTACCCCAACTGGCGTAAAAAATGTACGCATTTGCGTTTCCCCGTGTGGCGTTGAAGAGTCACGCATGCGCATTGTGTTCTAATTTATTTTCAACGGCTATGAACTTGATTTTGTTTGGGTCAGACATAATTTTAATGAGTTATTTATATTAATTATAATTATATAATGAAAAGTAACTAATATAAAATTTTTCTTTGTTCTCCTAAGTAGGAACTGACTTTAAAATTTTTTATATTACTTGCTCTCAATAAAATTTCTATTTTGTCAAATAAGAATATAGCGATCCAAAACGGCTAGAAATTATTCTTTGAAAACATCTACTCACACGATGTGTTTTGATTTTAAAAATATATTAACATACCTTACAGAAAATATACCAGAAAATTACGCGAAATTTAATTATGTGTCATCATTTTTAAACCATTTTAATCTCTTTTAAATGAGTTGCATTTTTCAAATATTAAAATATACCCTTAAGACGTAAAAACTCAATAAGACGTAAGTTATAAGCCATTTCTCATGATACCCAAAATATTAATATATTTCTACAGTACAGCAAAAGAAAAAAAGAAAAGTCGGAATTGCGTGCGATGAAGATCCTGATCTCGTCGCTGGAAAACCCATCCTTAGCAACTGAGGATGCTGAGGGAGGGAATGTGGAGAGAAGCTGCTCTCTGGGAAAAGAGAAAGCGGTTTTGGGGAAAAACCCGTTCCTCTGGCGATAAGTGAGAGTAATGGACTACCCAAGAGGGTCCAAAAAGGGGTTGGGATGTCCACTTCTACCCACCTCCGAATGCTCCACGTACTTGACCTCATTCCTCGAAGCGGCCTTGCAGTCAATTCAGTTTCTTCCAATCCACACGCCCTGTAATTTGACCTTCATAGAGGATGAGACGAATCTCTTGTTGTACAATGTTGCCTGGGGCTGTCGAGGGCCTATCTTGGAGAGTATATAAGTCGGTGGTCAGCCCAGATCCAGCACACTGCTCTCCAGTTCCTCAGCTTTGCTCAAGTCTCCAGAAGAAAACCCGAGAAAATCCTTCATCATGTACAAATTGGTAAGATGCTTTCACTATCTTTGCCTTTTTTCTAAGTTTTTTTGCAGTACCAGACATCTCTCCAACGTTGATTTGGAAGGGGTAAAAGTTAGAGCAATCTTTAACAGCAAATGTATATATATCGGTCAATCTTTAAGTTTGATTTTAATTTTGTCATTTCTTATTGAAGAAGTTAAAGATGGTTTCAAAAAGACCTAATAAAAGGTATAAAATGTATAAAATATTTTGTATTGAAAAATTTGTTGGGGGACTTCCAAAATACTCTAATTTGATCTTTGTACAAATTGTCGTTCAGATAGAACTAGAAAGAATTTGGTCCATAAGATTGCACTATTAGAGATATTAAGAAAAGAAAGAAAGCCTTCATCTTTAAAATAATTTGGATTTTTTTAAATATTGATTTTATATAAAAGATTAAACTTGTTATTTTATTTTTAATATTTTGTATAAATTTTGCAGCATCCCATTGCTTTCACCTATTATCTTTTTCTCTAAAAGATTCTTGAAATAGAAAATTCGATAGATTCTCAAGATTTAATATTTGTTATCCACCCAGCATGTCCTATTTCTTTAAATTTAACCTTAATCTCTTCAATTGAAATGATGATCAGCTCACTATCAACTTCGAGCAAACTGAAAAAGCCATCTTACAATCAGCAAATATTATTAAGCGTTTATACTTTTCATGAAGAGCTTTATTTATGAAAAGATTTTATTTTATACAAATAACCAATAAATATCTATATCAAATCCTGCTCTTCAAACTAAGAAAATTAAATTGTCTCCCTGAGCAATGATGATTGAAAATCAATTGCATTTCAAGGACTTAAAATGAGTTTTACTGTTTTCTTTTGTATTTCTTCTTATTTTAGAAATCTGACATGCCTGTGAGACGTATTAATACTTTTTTTATATTTCAATGGTCTTATAAAAGTTAAGGAAGAAAGCAATAAAATATTTATAATTACTTCAAAACCCACAATAAAATCTGGGGTCATATTAAATTTATTAATTCATCTTTAAAAAATTATAAAAATTTCTTTAGGATCTAAAGTAGAACTTGGGAATTATACGAAGAATAATTCTGTAAAGTTTAATTTGTTTAACCAAACGAACGATTTAGTATTAAAAGTCTTCACTAGAGATTAAAAAACTCCAAATAAATGAATTTATTGTTTATGGATATTGGATTTATTCTGAGTTAATTTGATTGCAGTTTACAATTTTGCCCTACTCTTAAAATTTAATTTTGCAATTGACATGTCTCTTAAAATATAAATATATATAGTTATTCAAGATATGATTCTTTTCTAATCTCAAAGTTTAATTTTCATTAAAATCTAAACAACTTGGTATAATTCTCCAACATTCATCAAGAATAAACACGAACACATGGAGAAAAATAAAGAAAAAAGAATAAAGAATGCACTATAAATATTTTTATTGAAAAAGACAATATTCTAAATTTAGAAATAAAAATGTTTATACCAATTTAGGACAAAAAGTTTTGTTATCTTTCATTGGTAACACTGCTTTATCCATTGGTAGCATTGCTTTACAGTTATGTATGCATGATTAGTATGCTATTCTACATGCTTTAGTTTTTGTATTCAAAACAAAATAAGTAAGACCCCCTTTTATTTATTTTTACACCTATATGATTAGAAAGGAACATAGACGCAGTGGTAAATTGCTTGTAGAAAAATGAGGAATGAGAAAGTTTAGAAGCAATTTATTTCTTTCTTTCTCCTGATAAGATTTTCTTATTCTCAGTTTTCCTCCAACCTTTGAAAAAAGCGTTCTCCAAAGCCTTATCTGTATGGAGAATACATGTGAGGCTCTTATGTAAGATCTATTATCACGCTACCAAAACTTTGTTCTTTGCCAAAAAATGCTGCTAAATAGAATAAATGTGGCCCACGAAAGATGAAGGTGCTCTCATGTATTACTCTCGAAACTTAAAGGGAGTTTTATTTTTCATTCTTTGTCACTTCTGCTTTTACGCCAGAATATCTTTTCTTTTCATCACGCGAACTTTTAAGTCCACCGGTCGATAAATGCTGGCGATAGGTACTAAATTCTGCCTTAAACTGTTATAGATTGATGTGTCAGAAGCATCCTGACTTATAGCGGTTTTGGAAGTTATGCTGAAAGAAAAATCAATAATCGTAAAAATGTTATTTCGTAGACTTAGAATGATTAGAGAGAATAGTATATTATCAAACTCCGAAACATTGTGATAAAAATTTCAAGTTCAAACATCACTTTATAAATATGCTTTTGCTAAATGTTGCATAGAAAAAGATAATTATATTTAAAAAAAGTGATTGAAATAATATCTCAAACGCCGTAAGCTGTATTTTTTTATCTGTGAACATTCTTTTCTTTAGCCTTGAAAATTTCGGAATGTATAACTT
Organism: Argiope argentata; assembly: GCA_026289955.1. Lineage (NCBI taxonomy): Eukaryota > Metazoa > Arthropoda > Arachnida > Araneae > Araneidae > Argiope > Argiope argentata. The sequence goes on along the minus strand of JAOUZG010026641.1, from coordinate 20,941,963 downwards.
AAAATTAAAATAATATTTTAAATAAATGAGTGAAAATTATACTGATTATAAGAGAAATTTTTCTTATAAATAATATTTATAATTTTATCTAGATAATGATAATAAGCTATATGGCTATAGGATAGCATCACAATAATACTCTTATTACTCAGAATTCTAGCTAAGTTAAATAACTATGATATCTATACTCATAGAAACCTTAAGAATATATTTTTAATACGTCATAAGAATATGGACACTTCATAGAATTTCACAGCATCAAAAATTTTATATCAATATACTTAGTTTGGAATATTGAAATAACATTCATTTAAAGAATTAAGTTCCAACTAATTCTTTAAATAAATGTTATTTCATTTACAGGATTAGAATTAAAAGAATTCATTTAAATTTATTCTTTTAATTAGAATTAAAAGAATTTCATTTTAAGAATTAGAAACAAATGTTATTCTTTAAATGTATGTTTAATTTTTATTATCTCCCACAGCACAGGGTTTATCTTTGAAAATAGTTTCTGTTATAAAATTAAAGCGATGAGATTCTATTATCTTTAGAATCATTTTATACAACAATAATTAATGCAGAGTTTTCACTGTTAACACGTCATTTTATGCGCTGAATCAAAAAATAGAAGTTGGAAGGCCATATTATTCTTTATTCACCGCCATATATATATATATAT